>QRDG01000423.1:1529363-1624426 GCA_012064385.1 Puccinellia tenuiflora | reverse complement strand
TGGCACGCAAGCAATTCCCTTGGTCAGATTTTGATTTTGAGGACGTGTCCTCCCATATGCCTTCTTCCTCACGCAACACCGGAAAGGCTCCAATGCCTCAAAGGGATATTGAAGAAGATGAAGATGCTAGTGGCTCGCAATATGATGAGGATGATGATGATGATGACGCCACCGACGAGGACTCCGAGTGATCTCTTTGGGGACCGTTAGCATCGCCTTTCTTCCTTTTTGGTGTCTCGATGCCAAAGGGGGAGAAATGGTTCTAGTAGGCTATCCGTGGGATTTGCATGGGTCGGGGCACAAGCATTTGCTTTTATCATTCCTTAAGAGCTTGTGTTCCTTTTATTTCGTTGAACTTTGTGTTGAACTCTATTTGCTCTCTATTTGCTATTTTTATATGTGAGATGTGGATCTTGTGGTCGTTGAGGAATCATGATATCGGTTTTTATCTATGGTTGAATTATATGTGAAGTGAAATATGCTATGGAATTATCTTTTACTCTCACTCACAAGGTATGGTTGCTAACATTATCATCAACCCCTCTATATCATGTTCCTTATGGTGGCAAATGATTGTGCCCTTGATTATATCATGTGGCATCCTCCCCTATATGTGGGTTTCCTCTCATTTGTATATCTTGTCTAATATGCACACATTTAGGGGGAGATGCTATTTGTCACGTGATATGATCCTTTTATTTTGCAAATCTTAGTGTTGTCATCTAACACCAAAAAGGGGGAGATTGAAAGAACATTTCCTAACCCCTATGAGTTTTGTGTGTTAATTAACAACACTAATGACTATCTAATGTGACACTAAGTGGTGCAGGTATTGACATATTTTTTACCCCTAGCATCATGCACCAAAAAGTGAAGAAAGGGCAAAGTCTTGTTTGCGGCAGGAAATTCTTGGCCGGAGTTTCCGGCCTTCCAGGCCGGAGTCTCCGGCCCCCCTGTTTTTCCTGCCCTCTGGCCAAAGTGTGGGGAGCTTCTGGACACCCCTCCGGAGGGACACCGGAAGGAGCCCGGAGTCTCCGGGAGGCCGGAGTATCCGGCCCCTGGGGACCGGAGTCTCCGGCCTGCCCAGCGTCCTCGACAACTCTCCGCCCGGGTGCGGAGTATCCGGCTCGCCCCGGAGTCTCCGGTCCTCCTGACCGGAGTCTCCGGCCCTTCGATCAAGCGTGCAACGTGTGGGGAGCTACTGGAGCCTGTCCGGAGGGACCCCGGAAGGAGACCGGAGTCTCCGGCCAAGACCGGAGTCTCCGGCCCTCTTAGGCCGGAGTCTCCGGGTTAAGTGAACCCCAACGGCTAGTTTTTGCAGAGGGGTATAAATACCCCTCCACCTACCTCAAGACAGCTAGCTCGTCCAGCATTTATGAACCCTAGTTTTTGAGAGCTCAAAATCACAAGATCTCCCAACTCCTCCGTCCAAACGCGTTGATCTTCGGAGGATTGAAGGAGAAGACCCGGATCTACATCTTCACCAAGCCGTTCTTCATTTCCCCCTCGTTCTCTCGAGGATTCTTGTTTCTAGGGTTATCTTTGTGTTACCCTAGATTCTTGCTTACTACTTGTTGTATTCGTGGCAGTGTTGTTGATTTGGGAGCCCCCAATTAAGTTGTGGGTGTGTGCCCCAAGAACGTTGTAAGGGCTCCGGATTCCGCCTTGAAGGTCTCCGATAGTGGAAGGTGAACTAAGCCTTTGTGGCAAAGTTCATCGGAGAATAGGGTGAGGCCTTTGTGGCGTTGAGTAGGCCTTCGTGGCGAGCTCACACCCCTCCAACGAGACGTACTCCCCTAACAAGGAGGAACTCGGGAATACATCCTTGTCTCCGCGTGCTTCCCTTCGGTTATCTCTTTCCACCCTACTCGTTCTTGTTTGTGTTACTTGCCTAGTCGTTATTGCTATCTTGTCATATAGGTAAATTCATCGTAGATGCATATCTAGATAATTTACCCTTTTGCCAAGCCTAAAATTGAAAAAGACTAAAATTTGGTGTAGCACCTATTCACCCCCCCCCCCCTCTAGGTGCCCATACGATCCGTTCACCTATTCACCCCCCCCCCTCTAGGTGCCCATACGATCCTTTCACTCGTCCGCACTGATCAGCCATGATTCACAGGTCCTCCAGGGTGGCCACCGTGCGGTTCTCAGTTTCTCCCGCATCATCGGGTTGCGGACGTTGGTGTGGAAGACGGCGATAACGGAGATCTCTTGCAGGTCAGCCGGGGGAATGCGGACGATGACGCCTGATGCATGTAAAATGCATACATGAACTTTGCATTATAATTCTCATATTTCAATCATATTTGCATCATATAAGGGTTATATCATTGTTTTATAATGATTTTGGGAAGATTTCACAGTTTTCCTATTTTTCTGGAATTAACCCTGCACTGGCAGAAAGCCCTATTTTCTATATTTTGATGTTTCAGGGACCCAAACGACGTCCAAATGACCTGAAAATTTACGGGGATCATTTTTGGAAGAAACAACGCGTGGGGAAAAAGGATGGAAAAAAGTGGAGGCCCGAAGGCCGAAAGGGGGTGGCCCACGCGGCCAGATTCCTTTGCGTCGATCCTTCTTCCCGAAGCCTCCTCGTGACCTAAAAACGACTATAAAAATAGTCCCCCGACGTTTTCCAGAGAGAGGCGGCAGAGAAACACCAAACCACGAAACAGAAGACAGAAGGCTGCCGCCGGAGAAGATCGGAGGGGGGAAACACCGCCGGAATCACCTCCAGAGGTCTTCTCCATCCCCCCTCTGGAGTCTCCATCAACACCACCGTCAAGACCAGCACCATCTCCATCACCATCTCCATCACCATCTTCGTGATCCACTTCATCCCCCTCATAGTTTGAGATTGTTCGAACCCTAGCTATTGTCTAAGTACTATTCTACATGTTTGTGAATTGCTACTTGTCATTGTTTTGTGGGGAGATCTAGTTTCAGATTGTGTTGTATCACTTTTACCACTGAATCATATCATGTCTTGGCGTTGTGAGTAGTTCTCTCATGTTCCTGGGGTATAGGATGAATTGGCAATGATTTTTTATATGACATGTGTTGGTATTTTGTCTAGTTTTTTTTTTATCTTTGATGTGATTCTATGATGGTGTTGTGCGAACGTCGACTGCACATCACTTCACCTATATGGGCTCATAGGAGAACACCTGTATTGTAATGAATTGAGGGAGACTTGGGGGGACACGTAAACCTGAGACCGAATCATGAAGTTGCATTATGAGGGTATTAGTATTGGGGACCTTAAAGATTAATGCTATTGAAAGTGCATGGTTGCCCCCATGCATGGTTTTGGTAATTAATGACAATCTCTATGGACTAATATTTGTATTGAGCTATACTTGTAGGTGTGTTCATTTGCATTGCTTGATCTCCATTTGTTGGAGTCAAGGCTAAGGGAAGAAGAATATGTGTTGATCAAGGCTAAGTGCGGTCACCTTTTAGTTGGTATCCCATTTCTTTCGAGCCACCTTGTTTTTCATCTATAATTCTTTGGTGGCCCCAAATTTGTCTCGTGAGTGCTTGTCTCTTTTCTATTTGCATCTTTGCGCTCTCACATTTTTTTTGAAGATCTTTGTCTTCATGCTTATCATGGTGAGCATGTTGATTTTATTAACTAAATGTTCTCACTAGCTCTTGGCTTTTTCAATTGGTTTTAGTTTCCAATTGGTATCCTTGAGCTCGTGAACATACTCTTTGAAAAGATCTTTGTATCTTGGTTGGGCCTATCCTATGTTTGAATCTTTAAAATTGGTATCTTCTTATGGCTCAACCATATCTTTGGTGTAAGTGCTATGTTTTGCTTTTGCTTTATGCACACTTGCACTTGTTGCGTGTTCTAGATGATTTTGGGGGAGTGAGGATTCCATATTTGTGCACTCCTCATTAGTGCATGAACATTGGGGAGCTTCTTCATTTTTATTTAGAACTCTTGTTTTGGATCTTCTCGATTGCTTTTCTCCTTTGTGGAGATGTTTAGAATTATTTCATCCTTTTGCAATCTTTGGATCCTCAATATAGTTTGATTTCCTCTAATTATTCGTCAATGGATATGTGCATTTGATTTCACTCATATTTTGAGAAATGCACACTTTATGGAGGAAATCATACTATATTGGCCTTCTAAATTTTTCTTCCCATTTCGACAATCGATGCCAATGGGGGAGAAGTTTAGAGGGTTTAAGGGAATTTGGGTTTTATGCTTTCGTTGCATTTGCCACACATGCACTTGCATCCTTGCTCGTTTGTCTTGCAAGGATGCTTTATTCATTATATAAACCCTCTTAATAAGGGATTGTCATCAATTACCAAAATGGGGGAGATTGAAAGTGCATGGTTGCCCCCATGCATGGTTTTGGTAATTAATGACAATCTCTATGGACTAATATTTGTATTGAGCTATACTTGTAGGTGTGTTCATTTGCATTGCTTGATCTCCATTTGTTGGAGTCAAGGCTAAGGTAAGAAGAATATGTGTTGATCAAGGCTAAGTGCCGGTGATCAACACTCAAGTCCAAGTGAAGATATGCCGAAGAGGTGCATCTCCCATATTGGTGTATGGGGGAGCAACATGTGAGTCTTTACCAAGCGAAGCGCAATCAAGAAAGGTGGTTCGCCTTGAGGAGATGAAGATCGTCTTCATCGACCTCAAGTGGATTAAGCGCAAGGAAAATGTATGATCTTTATAGGCTTTCTATTTTACCGGTCTCATGATGTTAGTTGAGAGACCGGGTTATAGGATAGATAGCCGTAGTATCAAGAGGGGCTCTCGACCGAATATCTCGACCGTATTATCGTAGAGAGCGCAAACCTTTGCATCATTGCACTCATCTTTATTGGTTCTTATTTGGATCTTATCATGGTGTGATCTTGGTGCTTGTCGTGCCCGTCATGACAAGGCAAAGGTCACCGAAAACGGTTTTCATATGCGTCTCCGTTTGCATTTTCGGTATTGGAGTTTTTGCCGGTTCATCCGTGCGGAAGGTTTCTCTCTTCCAATTATTTGCAAAACCTCCTTTACTTGTTTGCTACTTTTTCATGGGTAGCATTTGTCGTCCTCTTTTCAACAAAATTGGTTTCACGCAATTTGGACTTCATTTGCAATAGTTATGGTTTTCCAATTTGCATTTGAGAGGTTTTACCTTTCCCTATTTATTTTTATAATATATTCTTGGACTATGATGTTTCTCTGCATATTATTGTTGTGCTAGTTGTGATGATTCCAATGAGTCCAAGTTCATCGAAAACGGAGTTCGTATGCGAAACTTATTGTGTTTTCGATTCGATCGTTTTTTTTAAACAGAAATTATAAAAGAGAAAAAAAATGGTGCAGGCCAGCCGGCCTGGCCGGGCCGAGGCCGGCCTCTGGCCGGGACGCTCGGGTGGGCCGCCGGCCTCGCCGCTTCCCCGGCCGGCCCAAGGCCATCTTCAGGCCGGCGCTCTCGGTTGGCCTCCCGGCCTTTCCCCCGCGCGGGCCGGCCCAAGGCCGGGGCAGCAGGCCGGCTGCCCAGCATTCGATCGCTGCGTCTGCTCTCTGCCAGCCAGGCCGGCTGCAGGCCGGACCCAGGCCGGGCTGCCTGGCCAGCACTTTTTCCCCTTTTTTGCCCCAACGGCTCTATTTTTAGAGCCCATATAAAAAGGGGTTCTTCCCCCAATTTTTTGGGCAGATCTTTTTCCTTGCTCTCTCTCCTCCATTGCTAGACTTTTTGAGAGCTCGATTCCTCCTAATCCCTCCGATGATTCTTGCCCAAATTTAGGGAAACAAGAGAGGAGATCTAGATCCACTACTCCACCAAACAAAATCTCCTCTAAGTGAGGGGAACTCGTTGGATCTAGATTTTGGAGTTCTTGGTGTTTCTCCTCCGTTCTTCCTCCTAAATCCCTCCATAGCATTAGTTGCTTTGGTTGGATTTTGGGGAGAAGGATTTGACCACTTGGTGTGTTCTTGCCCTTTTGCATTTGTTGCATCGGGTTGTGCTCCCCACGGTGATTCGTGGGATTGACGGTTGGGAGCTTGTTACTCTTGGGTCATTGGACCCTAGACGGTGTTGTGGTGATTCTTGGGAGCCTCCAATTCGGTTGTGGATGCGTGCCCCAAGCTTAGTGGTGTAAAGGCTCCGGATTCCGCCTAGAAGGTTTCCGATAGTGGAAGGTGAACCAAACCCTTGGGTGCGGTTCATCGGAGAATAGGGTGAGGCCTTTGTGGCATCTTGAGTAGGCCTCTTGTGGCGAGCTCACACCCCTCCAACGAGACGTACTCCCTTAACAAGGAGGAACTCGGGAATATATCCTCGTCTCCGCGTGCCTCGGTTATTTCTATACCCGAGCTCTTTACTTATGCAATTTACATTGTGATAGCCTTCGTGCTTGAAGTTCTATATATTGCTATCACCTTGTTGTTTAATTGCTTAGCATAAGTTGTTGGTGCACTTAGGCAAACCTAGTATATTAGGTTGTTGGCTTGTTAATTTAAACACATAGTTTTATTCCGCAATTATCAAGCCCTAAATAGAAAAAGTTTTAATCGCCTATTCACCCCCCTCTAGGTGACGTCCTTGTCCTTTCAGCTATGGTGGGACTTTGTGTCTTAATAACTCTTGTGCAGTCATTTACTTGGCCACATGATCCATCATAAGAGGTTTAGTTTATTTATTTAGCTATTCCTAATTATGGCTCCGTCCAAAGAAGATTAAAACTTGACAAAATGTTTACCTTGTTGTTCTAGAAATATTTATGTCATGAAGTCTAATTAGCCCTTGGGAACCCTCTCCACCTATAAGAAACACACACTTGAGCTTGTCCTCTTGCTGCATAGAGGATTGGGCTTTCTCTCTTTAAGAGCTTTCACTTGTCATATTGCATTCTCAGCATTTTACTTTATTGCAATCTATACACCAAAAACCCAAAAACACTTGCATCATTTAATCATTTTGCTTGTCTAGTGCATAGATAATAAGTGTAGTGACGCTCTTATTTGAGAGGATAAATATTTATACCTTCTACTCCTCGTGGGATCGATACTATACTTACAGATCGAAGACTTCAACGATCCCCTATACTTGTGGGTATCAACGCCCCGGAACCTCCAGATGTATCGGCGTAGCGGCTCCTCAGGCCCTTGCTCTAGGCGGTAGAGGTCAAGGACGGTCGCACCTAGGATGCGGATCTGCTTGAGCCTCCATCTCCTTGCGAGAACGACGCCTGGGGTTGGAGCTCTGGTTAACGGCCTCGCGGGCAGGATCCATGGGCCTCTTACCATGGGGATCCCCTCGTCGTTCCTCCTCTGGAGGTGCTGGCGCAGTAACGGCAGCTGCTTGGGCGTTGGTCGGGGCAGAACTCGCAGGAGCGTGGCAGTGGTGAGCATAGTCCAGCAGGTTTTCCAAACTCGCGATCCAGGCCCTCGCTCGGGGATCGCCTTTGCACTGCTCTGGCGGGAAGGAGAGAAGCACTCGGGCCGTGCCCAGCGCTTCTTCCAGCCCCCAGCTTCTTCGCGACGACTGCTGCGACGGCTCACCACGGACCTCCTGAGTTCCTGACATGGTCTTTGCTTGTCGAAGACGCGCCCGTTCACCCGATCTCGATGGAGCAGGAGAGGAGCTCGTGGCAGATCTTGCCTCAACCGAAGAGCTTGACATTGAACTTGACGATGCGATGGACCAAGATCTTGCCAGAAGATCTGAAGAAGTTGAAGCAGATCTCGACGAAGAACGCGAAGCCGATGAAGAACTTGAGGAAGATCTCGACGAAGAACGCGAAGCCGATGAAGAACTTGAGGTAGATCTTGACGAAGAACACGAAGCCGATGAAGATGAAACCAGCGCTTGCGCCCCCTACCTGGCGCGCCAGATGTCGTGTCTTGGATCACGGACACCGGGAGTAAAGGATACCCCCTTTTTAGGTTCGGTATGGGGCGCGAAGGAGGCTAAGAAACGTCTTCCGCCGGGGGGCTTCGTCTACGCTCGAGATCTACGTGCTAGCAAGCATCACAGAGACACAAAGAGTTTACCCAGGTTCAGGCCGCCCAGAGGCTAACAGCCCTACTCCTGCATGTCTGGATTGAGTGGTGTATCATGGTGTAGCTTTACAATGGAGGTTGCGGGTGAGAACCCGGGAGGTGTCGGCTAGAGGTTGAAGACGAGCAGATCCTGACCCGGAGGAGATCACCTCTCACCTAAGCTACTCTCGGACTTGTGCGCTACCTAGCCTAGCCTCCAACTTGTTGATGTTCCGTCCCTTCCCTTGGGCGCCTTGGTCCTCCTTTTATAGGCTAAGGGGATACCACAGGTGCGCCCTTGGGGCTGGAGGGGTTTTGGCGGAAAACCCCTCCGGGTTCTTCTTAGGAGGCGACGTGACCTCCTCTCGTCCAAGTATTCTTCTCAAAGGGGATATGTCGGTTCTTAGTCACCTCGGGCGTTACCGGAGACGTCTGTTGCCAGCATTAGCTGGACCGACACATAGCCTGCATGGGCTTCATCATATGTCGGTTTTTAGCCATCTCGGGTATTACCGAAGACGTCTGTCGCCAGCATTAGCTGGACCGACATATAGCCTACATGGGCTTCATCATATGTCGGTTTTTAGCCATCTCGGGCATTACCGAAGACGTCTGTCGCCAGCATTAGCTGGACCGACATATAGCCTGCATGGGCTTCATCATATGTCGGTTTTTAGCCATCTCGAGCATTACCGAAGACGTCTGCCGCCAGCATTAGCTGGACCGACATATAGCCTGCATGGGCTTCATCATATGTCGGTTTTTAGCCATCTCGGGCATTACCGAAGACGTCTGTCGCCATCATTAGCTGGACCGACATATAGCCTGCATGGGCTTCATCATATACTGATCTCCTTGCCGACATTGGCAAGTTTGACATATTGCCTGCTTGGGCATATAATGACACTTTGCCCTCCTGGGCATTTGTCAAAAGATGAGTTGAGACATTTCTCAACACATAACACTCAGCGAGATGGGATACCATGATATTTCAATATTTGATGTCATTGCATAATTGATGATATGAAACAATGGATAATCTGCTTCGGATATGCTGAACCGAGATACACAGCAATAGAGATATGGGGTGAGACCCTGTTGATATCTTGGCAAACCGACATAGACGGTGATCTGGGGATATTGCATGATGCCATGATACTTTGGCGAATCGACATAAATGGTGATCTGAGATATGGGATGATGCCGTAACACTTTGATCTGCCGACATAAGCGACAATTCGGGAGGATATGCCATTTCATAACTCGGCAGGTCAATACCAAGGATTACTCGCAATATGTTCTGAAGCCATAATGAATCTAAAACGAATCCGAGATGACCGACATCAACATGGTCTTGGTGATGTGTAATCTATCGGTAAAACCGATACCACCTTTCAACGTTAGTTCAAGCATATATATGGTGAATATCTAATAGGAGCACCGATTCTATTTTAACAGACCAAATTAAGTCTAGCACACGACGGAAGTTAAATCTAGCAGCAACACTATGCACGAGGATGCAGACTCGGACTCAACCGAGTCCCCGAGTCACCTTTCTTATCTAGGGGATACTGTAAAACTGACTGCCCGGCCAGTCCCTGGGTCACGACATCTCGTTCCCTAGGGAAAGCAACTAAGCAAGGTACGAAGGGGCAGTCCCCGAGCTATTTTTGAGATTAACCAACTGTGCACGGTACCAAGGAAAATACTCACGGAGCATTGTTGGTGCAGAATGGATCGATAGAGCCGACATGACCCGAGCAATCGAAGGGCAGTTACCCGGGATCTGTTGATGACGTCTGTTGGTGAAGGCCGCGCCAGCCTCCGCTTACAGCGGCAAGCTAGAGCGCGGAGGGTGATGGTGATGTCGAGTCCCCGAGTTGATGAAGAAGGTCCCGTCCGAATTTAATCCAGCAAGCGCCACTACCAGCCCCACGGTGGGCGCCAACTGTCGTCGTATAGAACAACAGATGCCTAGGGGTAGGCTTAAGTTTGGGGCAGATGGACGCTAGAGGATTCGGGGAGGGATAGCGCGCTAAGGAGCGCACACGGAAGACAAAAGTAAGAACACGAGGATTTACCCTGCTTCGGGGCTCTCGTGAGAGATAACACCCCTACTGTAGCATCTAGCCTATTCTGTGTATTTTTTCCTCTGTATATGATCTGTACAAAGGCTCCTTGAGCTGTGCAAGAGTTGCCTCTAAGAGGTCTTCCCTAGCTAGAGTGAGCTTTACTAGAGCAGGGGGAGAAAATGAGCCCAAGGGGCTAGGTGACTCCGCGTGATCCTTGCGGAGCGTTCCCCCTGGTGCTCCTTATATAGAGGGAGTCCAGGGGACAAAGGGTGGCCCGCAGGACACTATGCAGACACTGTACACGATATGACTAGTGGTTGATCTTGGTCGAGCGGATGAAGCGGTGGTGGAGCGTCGAGGCCTCCTGCCTCGACTCGGAGCACGCCTGGCGCCCCAGCGCGATGTTGATCGAAGGAGCGACCCGGTCTCGATGACGGCAGCCTGCCGAGCTTGGCTCGATGACGGCCCAACCGAGACTGGTGAAGACTCAGCCCAACCGAGACTGAAGAAGTTGCCCCACCGAGGCTGGGAGCTTCGGCCCGCAGAGACTGGGCATTCCGGCCTACCCGAGGTAAGCAATCTCGGCCTGCTCCGAGGTGAGCAAACTCGGCCTGTTTCGAGGTGAGCAAACTCGGCCTGCTCCGAGGTGCTGATAACTCGGCCTAGCCGAGATGCGGCTAACTCGGCCCGTCCCGGTGCGGATAACTCGGCCTAGCCGAGACGCGGCTAACTCGGCCCGTCCCGGTGCGGATAACTCGGCCCTCCCTGGTCTTGGAGAGGTGATGCTGGCCCAACCGAGGCCGGTATCTCGGCCCAGCCGGGATTTGAATGAGGCGCGGCCTGCCTGAGGCAAGTATCTCGGCCCCGCTGGGTATGTCGGCCTGGGCAGTATTAAAATCGGCCCAGGCTGATTCTTTTCTGTCTTTTCCTTTATCTTTTACTCACTTATTCACTCTTTTATCTCTTTTATTAATTCAACCACCTCGTAACTTTGGGGTATCCGGGGTTGCATCCCCGACAACGTAAACGATGCCACAATAAACGCCAGCGACACACCGAGAAAACAATCTTGCAAGATGTGAAGAACTGCGAGAGGATCAAGCCACCTACTCTACGACGTGGCCGATTAGAGTACCGTCGAGACGGGGAGAAGCAGGAGCAAATTATTCCGACGCGACGCCGTCCCCGCCACCAATACGACGCCCTTGGAAAATCTAAACCAATCCTACTTACTCACCACAGTCGAAGATCCGAGGTCCTACACCCCGTTGTCGCCGAAACGGCGGACGTAGTAGGCAGGGACATGTAGTCTCGTCGTGGGAAGAAGGGGTAAAGTGGTTGCCGCCCTAGATACCGACTTAGAATGACGGCTGTCGGGTTAGGAGAAAAGTCATGGGCATGTAATCTTCGATGTTCTGAATGTTGGCGTGGCCCGTACGCCCTTGCTGGTCCCCACACCCGCTCCCCTTGCCGATCTGGACTACCCTTTCGATCGGTAATCTAAACCGTGACCCTTCCTCGGCAAGAACACAAGAAATGAGCATCGCGAGTTGGATCCAGAAGAAAATCCAAAGGTAGGAACTCTATTACCCGCTTTGCCGCCGGCGGGGCCCCGGGGCAAATATATGTAATTTGTACTAAATTTTTACACTTCCATCTATTTTTTAGTATTATAAGTATAATTTTCTATTTGTTACCCCCTCGATTCAGTATTATAAGTATAATTTTCCATTTTTTATTGAATACCATTAAAAGATATTAAACTCTATTTTATAACAAAAGTCACTTCTAAAAATATTTTTCAACAATGCAGAATTTATATTATTTATGATAAAGGTTTGTAAGCAGTACCATCTACCAAATATCTTAATAGTGGTCTCTAGTGTATGCTTAAGTAAAAAATATTTATAAAATAAACTTTTGGAGTATAAACCGAACCAACAACTCTAACTTTTCGTGGCCAAATTTGTCCAGCGAGTGAAAATTTAACTAACTGTGAATGATTTGTAATTGATATCGAGACAAAATTGTTAGAGTAATTACCATTGAAAATAAAATGGTGTGGATTTTAGTATGATTGCATATATAAATTTTATTATTTGTTATTTTCTTATGCAGTATGTTTGTTATCATCGCCGGTATATGAAATAAAAATGTGTTGTATTGAATAAAATACGAAAAATTAGTGACTATAGTTTTGTAAAATATGCAGTACTTGCCATCGAAAAGAGAATAACCTAATAGTTGTCGCCGGTCAGATTGATTTGTTTTTACGTCCTAAGAGGCATGTGTGTGTGTTTTTTCCACCAATTAACATTTTTATGTATAGAGATACTCGCTCAATCTCAAAATGTAAGGCCCACATAATTTCTCACCATATTTAATTTGCATTTTTTACCACTAATATATATTGAAATGTATGGATTGAGTTTTTATAAATGACATCATTGCACTGTGTCATGTCGAATCGTTTCTTTTTCATTTGTATTTTATACTATTTCTTAGTTAGAGGTGTGCGTTGTTTAAGAAAAAAGTGTATACTTTAGTTAGAGAAGAATAACATGATAATTATTGGGCCCTTTTCTTCTTGGGGCCCTGGGCGGTCGCACCTCTTGCCTACTATTGCAAGTTGTTTAATTTTAAATTCACATCACCATGTGGCAGAAACTGATCTAAGTGACAATTTTGTTTTGTGGCCAATACAACGTCCGGATGGGCGCCCGGACGGGCTCTATTAACGTCATCCAGACGAGCTGGCGCGTATTGTCGTCAGCTATTTCCAGGGTTTTTGTTGAGATAATAAATGGTGTAATCTAATATTCATTCGGAGTCTCGGATGAGATCCTAGACATCACGAGGAGCTCCGAAGATAAAGTTTCATATAAGGAAAGTGGTTTTCAGGGTTTCGGAAAAATTCGGGATTTTCCAGGTAGAGTACCGAAATAATTCTAGAAGGTTCCGGAAGGTTCCAGAATGGGGCCTACCTGCCCTCATGGCCCACATGGGTGGCCGCACATGGTCCCCAAGGCCCATGTGGCTAAGGGAGAGGGGGCTAACCCTAACCCTAGGGGTGCCTTGGGGGGCAAGCCTCCCCCTTGGCCGCCAGCCCTAGGGCTGGGTGGGGCGCACCCCCTGCCCCCTTTGCCTATATAAGGAGGGGCTGGGCCGCAGGGGGTGGCTGCCCATAACCCTAGCCGCCGCCTCCCTCTCCCTCCACCCTCCTCTCTTCCCGCAGTTGCTTAGCGAAGCCCTGCTGGAATTTCTCCACCATATCCACAACAACACCATCGTGCTGATGGGATCTCACGCGCCACTTCTCCATCTCTTGCGGGATCAAGGAGGAGAAGTCTACATCAAGCTGAACATGTGGATACCGCGGAGGTGCTGCTCGTGCGGTGCTTCATCAGATTGATCCGACGCGTGAACGCTTTCGTGTCTTTGAGGGTTAGTGTATCTAATCCCTTTTGCTACTTGCATCTCGTAGATCTAGATCTTGTTGGGTTTGTTCCACTTGTTACGTAGGAATTTTTTGTTTTCTATGCAACGAACCCTTTAGTAAGGACATCTCCAACATGGCGATCCAAACGGATATGGATTATGTCCTGATTTTGTCCGTTTGGATTGCCAAACGGATGGACGTCCGACCATGTCCGGTCTTTCTTGGACACTGTACCCAGCGGGCGACCCATTTGGTCCGTCCTAGCCATTTGTTTTTGTTTGAGATCATATTGGGGTAGATTTCATTTTGAAGTATAAATAACTAAGTCATGTAGTTTTACAACTAAATTGAATAACTAAGTCGCATAGTTCTTACAACCAATCTGAATAGAATCACATAATTTATTTCAACCGAATTGAATAAAATTGTAGAAATTAGGGCAACACTTGGTTTCCAAAATGAGACCACATATGCTAAACCAGTTCACTTTGAAGTTGATTGTGAGTTTCCTTATGACGCATCTCATGATGAAGCTGGATCCACCGTGCAAATGTTGCCGCTCCACCCTATGGCTGAACCAAATCACCTTGAAACTACCAATCTTGGTCGTAGATGATATCATCACGATCATCCTCTACGATCATGTTGTGCATGATCACACAAGCAGTCATCACCTCCCATATAGTGTAGCAATCAAAATATCACTGATTCATCCGACGACGATGTGTACAACATGTTATGGTCAAAATACTCATTCAAGCTATCTGCCATGGGAGGTGATTCGTACCTCGGGCAAACAGCCGTGTTTGTTAGTCGTGGTCCTGGATGATTCTCGGACGGTGACAGTGGGCTGACGAGCTGTGGTGGTGGCAATGTACCGGCGGGGCTGGGTCTGGCGTAGGTGTCGACGGGATGAAGCGTGCCGGCGGGAGGTGGATGGACGCGGGCCGAGGGCGGCGAGGGTGGTAATGGAGCTGGGACGAGAGGGGCTAGGGCTAGAGAAGACAAGGTGGGATTGTGCCGGTGGTCGGCGCTCGACGGGTCAGGGCTGGCTAAGGGGAGGACACGCGTCCAGAGCCGACGTAAACCCGGCTCAAATTACGACAGGCCAACCGGCGGGATTGTACTGTACAACAAATAGTACCCCTCGGCTCCGCGTGTGACTCCCACAATCCACATCATCTCCTACGATGGTGGTCGGCGTCTTGCCCTTGCATTTTCATCTTTTTTTTTTTTGAGATCTCCTTGCACTTTCATCTAGGAGTAGCAAGCAAGCAAGCAGCAGCACTGGAGATATCCGAACGTGACGAATCGAAAAGCGGCCCAACCCGGCTGGGGCCCAGCCCGGTCGCCTCAACAACCTGATGCCACCATCGGCATCGAACCCGCGGATCCTATACCCCGCGTAACGCGAAGCTAACAAGCTCCCGCGTACCCCCTAGACGCTAGCGGGCCGGCCCATTAAGGAGGGATTCCGCATTGTTTTCCTGTTTTGTTTCCTTTTCTTTTTTTCCGTTTTGTTTTTTCTGTTTCTGTTTTCGTTTTTTCTTTTTGGTTTTCTTCTTTCCGTTTTATATTTAGTTTCTTATTTTATTTCTTTTTTTCGTTTTTCTTTTTCTCTTCTTTTTATTTTGTTGTTTTTCATATTTTCTTCTTTTTATTTTTCTTTCTTCTTTCTTCTTTTTTCTTTTTCCTTTTTTGTTTTCTTTTTTGTCTTCTATCTTAATTGAGTAGGTTTCTTTGTTTTAAATAACATATATTTTTTAAAAATTTAATAACATAAAAATGTTTATATTTAAAAATCATTCAAATAATATAAATGTTTTATTGGAAAATTTCGTTCAAATAACATAATTGTTCATGTTTTGAAACGTTCAAATAATATAAATGTTTTATTGAAAATTTGATCAAATAACATAATTGTTCATGTTTTAAAATTCGTTCAAATAAGATAAATGTTTTATTGAAATTTCGTTCAAATAACATAATTGTTCATGTTTTGAAATTCGTTCAAATAAGATAAATGTTTTATTAAAAATTCGTTCAAATAACATAATTGTTCATGTTTTGAAATTCGTTCAAATAAGATAAAATGTTTTATTGCAAATTCGTTCAAATAACATAATTGTTCATGTTTTGAAAATCTTTCAAAGAAGATAAATGTTTTATTGAAATTTCGTTCAAATAACATAATTGTTCATGTTTTGAAATTCGTTCAAATAAGATAAATGTTTTATTAAAAATTCGTTCAAATAACATAATTGTTCATGTTTTGAAATTCGTTCAAATAAGATAAAATGTTTTATAGCAAATTCGTTCAAATAACATAATTGTTCATGTTTTAAAATTCGTTCAAATAAATATTTTTTATTGAAAATTCGTTCAAATAACATAATTGTTCATGTTGAAATCGTTCAAATGAGGTAAATATTCTGATTGAAATTGTCTCATAGATATTTATTCAAATAGTTTATATAACGTAATTGTTCATATTTTGAAAATCATTCAAATAAAGTAAATATTTTTTACTATGTTATTACATATGTGAATATTTATTTTTGTACAACAAATTCGTATTTCCAGCTTATTTTTTTCACACCAGCAAGGAAGCAAGCCGCGAATCAGTATTTTTTTTTTTTTGAGCGAAGTGAATCAGTAGTTAGAGGGAGCGAGTTAGCGATCGTATGAAACCGACGCCAAACAGCGAACGTCCCGAAACATGGGCCAGGCCCAGCAAGCAGCATCAAACGTCGGGCAGTACGCGGAGCAACCTTACCGCATGCTAAAGGCGGGGTATAGGGGTGCCCCATCGAACCGGAAGAGGCGACCACCCATGGAATTGGAACCCCACGCGTCGGCAGGGGACGGCGCTCCGCAGCAGCGCCAGAAGAAATCCTCCGCGGCCAAGAAGGCGAAGAAGGGCGGCGCCACCGGCAGCGGCAGCGGCGGGGCATGGCCGGCGGTAAGGCCCAAGAAGGATCTCCAGGTCAATCGCCTCAAGGGCACCCAGCTCCTCACGGTGAGCCAACCCCCCTTTAGAATCTGAGTAGTTGACCCAATTAGCTAGAGACCTTGCCATATGCTTGCGCCCTTTAGCTCGATCTGTTGCTGCTAGGAGGGGATTACCATTAGAACTGCCGCCGTTGTTGAACATCTAGTCTATGGGTGAATTAGCCTGTATCAATTTTGTGCGTGCCACTTCTGCAATAACGTCACATAGCAAGTCCGTGTATAATATGACACTTCCAGAAGGAGAGGTTGTTCTGTGATGACATGTAGTTGATGAAAATGAACGAATGATAGAAAGCTTTTGAATCAATATGCCACTTTCTCAGTTTTCTTTTACGAAATTGTGTTGCTTATGGACAATGGCCACACTTGACTTAGGTGCCTGATTTCCTCACTTCCGCTGAGGCGAAGGCTTTCGTCGATGTCGCTGAATCTATGGGCTTCACGCACCAGGGCAGTCTTGGGCCACTCAAGGGTGAAGCCTTTAGAGATAATGACCGGATATCTGTCACGGATCCCTTGCTCGCTCAAACCCTCTGGGAAACAGGGATAAACAGAATATTTAAGGATATCAATATAGCTGGCAAAGTAGCAACCAGCTTGAATCCAAATATCAGGTTATATAGGTATGTACTCTGAACAAAGATCGGATGGGTTATTAGTATCGTGCTGTTGGACAGGTTCAGCTACTGACTTTGTTGCTTGTAGGTACGTTGAAGGTCAGCGCTTTGGTAGGCATATCGATGAGAGCGTCAACCTTGGGGATGGTTCCAGGACACAATATACATTGCTAATATACCTTTCCGGCAAGGGAAGCGCAAAAGATTCGCAAGCTCTTGTTGGAGGGGAGACTGTCTTTTATGATCACCGAGGAGCAATTGTCGCTGAGGTACTTTCTGTTTCTGGTTCCAAAACCCATCTGTTCGATAGAAATGTTTTCCAGATTTCTCTATCGTCTATTCCCTCCGTTGTGGTGCTAGTAGTAAGGATAATATATGTACATTATGTCATCTGTTTAGTTTGCCGCACGTATTAGACCTGCTCATCTGGTGGTTAAGATAGATACATGTATATAAACATCTGATCAGCTCTATAGGGACAGAACTGGCAAAGTATCTTTGAGAGGAATAAGAGTATGAGATCATTTATTCACGGTATTGCGAGTCTTATCTTATGTTGTTAACTTCTACTGTTGGTGTATGAAAACCGAGAAGACCTCGTACATGGTTAAAGTTATGAGATATACTGGTTCTGTGCGGATGCAATGGAATCATCATCTTTGTGTTTATATTGTCATATACTCCCTCCATTCCTGAATATAAGATGTTTTAGATACTTCACATGTTAACTAGATGAGGGCTAAAATGAGTGAACATACACACTAAAGTGTGTCTAGATACGGAAAGTTACTTTGACTCCCGAGCTCCAGTGATCCCACAATTTTGAAAAAAAATTAAAACATATTTAAAAGTTTCAAAAAAATCTGGAAAAAATCATGCACGTTCTCAATGATATATACTACGGTCGTGCAAAATTTCAATGCAAATTACTAGGGGATTTGAGCTACACAAAAATAACAAAAGTTGGAGATTTGAAACTATACACTGTTCCCTATACTCTGTACATTTGTCATTTTTGTAATCCCAAAGTATTTTGCATTGAAAATTTACACGGTTGTAGTATATATCATTGAGAACATGCATGATTATTTTCAGATTTTGAAATTTTTAAATATGTTTTTTGAATTTTTCAAAATTGTGGGATCACTAGAGCTCGGGAGCACGAAATCTCCACTCGTCTAACTCGTCTAGATACATATAGATACATGTGAATCTGGAAAAAGGCTAGTAAAACATCTTATATTTAGGAATGGATGGAGTATATGTTAACAAACCAAAGCTGGTATTGATATCAGGTTGTCTGCATGTAGGTTGCTCCAGTGCAAGGGATGGCTCTACTCCACCTACATGGTTCCAGGTGCATGCTGCATGAAGCTCGCGTTGTGAAGAAGAATGTCAAGTACGTGCTCCGTTCAGATGTTGTATTTGCTTAGCAGAGGAGCACTTCGAGCTGGTTTCAGACCAAGCATCAATCTAGCACAAGATACAGTTGGGATCTGTGAATCTTGTGATTTGAGAATAGAAGTCCCAGAGTGGAACTTGATATTGCGATGTTGGAAACGTTCACCTAACATCAGAACTGTGTTCTATCATTGCACCGTTGTGTAAGGGTTGTAATTGTTGCAATGTTGGAAACGCTCACTGAAAGAAAATTTTACTCTATCGTCTGTCGTCGCAGCATATGCTGTTATGCATAGGCAAAAGTTGTATCCCGACCCTAGTTTTTTATGCCTTTAGATGCACCTTCCGTTCCTGCGTGTATGAAGGACTCAGCAGATGTTATTAGCTCGAGTTTATTTTTGTCCCCGTCTACAAGGCAGGTGCAAACAGCATAACCTGTATTGAAGCTTGCAAATGTTCAATACCAAAGTAACCCAAAAAAAGAAAGAGCAGAGTGAGCCAGTAACTTTCAACACATACACAGGACAGTAGACAGACGTAGTAACCGTTGTTTGCCACACAATGACTTCAGTAAAGAAACATGAATGACAATCAAATCATTCATGTAACTTTGAGTGTAACCGTTGTTTGCCACACAATGACTTCAGTAAAGAAACATGAATGACAATCAAATCATTCATGTAACTTTGAGTGTCTACGTAAACGTTTAAATCTGGTATTCATAGCTCAGCACCAAAGTTTCAAATGGCAGACTTTTTGAATCTGGTCACCATAGCTAGCACTAAAGTTCAAGATGGCAGCCTTAATGAGAATATAACCCCTATTTCCCTGGGGCAGCACAGAACATTTACATTTTCCCCACTGATCTTTAGATGAACCATGACCACTTAGTTTCCCCTGGTTTTCTTCTCCAACATGGCAGGACCAAAGTGAAAAATCTGCAGAATAAAACACTCCTCTCAGATAACGGAATGCAGAAATCGGAACTTCTATGTAACCACAGTTCACATTGGGAAGCATAAGCATTCGAGATTGTGGAAAAGATTTAATGCGCACCAGATAGCTCGTATACTAGTAGTATCATTTTCATGTGCAAAGTTAAACATGCATCCACATAGTATGTCCAGGCATTGCCGGTGACAAGATAGTAGCTACAGAAATATGACAAGCACCAGTTTAGACAGCAGAAGTATGATTCAGATTTCAAATGTGCCAGAAATGCTCTTCCCTAAGCACTTTGGAGAAATATACAGTGAACAAATTATATAAAGAATAATCACTTCAGGTTCTAGTTTACCTTTTTACATCAGGAGGTATTGACCAATTTTGGATGTCCCGTTTTCTTGTCGATCTCCACCCTTAGGCCTAGATCTGCAATCTCTGGAGTTAAGATAGGTTCTTGCATCTGAAGTTCAGAGACCTCCTTCTGATTTTCCTCGTTTCCTTCAAGCAAGTTCTTCACGGCTAGCAGACCCCACTCCCTCAAGTATGCATTTCCTTCATCGATGACACACTGCTGCAAAAGCAACATAATCCCATTGAGCTGCCTGACCTCATCCTGCACCTGCTTCCTTCCATGCAAGCAATTGGCAACGGTAGCGACTAAATCCCTCCTGTAACCATTGTATGGGCAGACCTTTGCGCTCGCAAGGGCTGGTTGTTGATCTCCTTGTTCCTTTGCCATCGCTTTTCTGATAGTACTTGGGGGCTCAAGATCACCTAGGTACTTTAGAAGGCCTTTTACAATTCCAGTCTGCAACAGTGAGTCCACGGGAGCTTCAGTCTCTGATGAAGCGGGTTCCCAAGCACATATGTCCTTCAAGAGCAGCAATGAATATCCAAGGGCATCAATTCCAGGGCAACCAGTTGGAAGAGAAGAGCTAGCTCGGCAAGTAAAATCCACATTCTCAGCGGCATGCTTGTGTACATTGAATACATGAAGTGCAAAACTGTTCGAGACAATAACTTCTTCAGGTCGTTCGGTCAAACATTTTGACAATGTACCCAGAAGAAATGAATGCTTAGCAGTAAACCCATTTCCAGATTCACTACCATCAGTTGAACCTAAGGCTGCAAACAAGATTTCAAACATCTCCTCTTCAACACAGATTTTGAACAGAAGCCACTCCAACCATTCTTCCTTGTGACCGACTGCAATTCATAATTTAGATTAGTATCATACTCAAGTAAAGCATGGAAGAAGTGAGCCAAATGAATCAACCAGAAAACCAGAGAACATCCATTATGTCATTCTTAAGTAAGAAATGTTCTCTGACTCTGCACTTTTAATACACGAGCCATGCACTATGGAGAAACACATTGTAACAGTTCCAACTATCAATCAACTGATGAATACTTTAGCAACATATCAAACCTATGATACCACATTGTTTCTTACCAAGAAGCTGGAACAGGTCTGCTAACATGGTTCAAAGAGATGAACAAAACGAACAGGTGCTCAGAACATTGTTGTGCAAAACAGTATTCACTAAACAACCATAATCTAACCGTGACCACCCAAATACTACTGAGTTTCTTAGCAATGACACAATAAGCATTCAACATCTGATATCCAATCGGACCAAACTCAAGTTCATAGTTGCTGAATTATCTAACACTTGGCCAAATCTTACCGTTGCTGAACACAGTATGGCTACCCTAACACAGATTCATAAAAAGATAACCTAAAAATAAACATCCCACATAGCAAATGCAGCTATGAAACAAATGGAATATCTAGGCATCTAGCAGCAGACATGCGTGAACGCGCAAAATCATAGACTGACAATAGCGATGTGGTCACCTCGTGAGGCGGTAGTGACGATTTCGGTAAGTACTGGCAGCCCCATGTCCTCATGGCACAGCTCCGTGAGCCTCCCGCGGCCGGCCTGGCCGGAACAGCAGGTGTCGAGCACCATGCAGAGCGGGTCCACGACCCCCGGGTCCGAGACCCTGGCGAACTTCCGCAGCGCCTCCGGGAAGAGCGCGTCCCAGACGGCCTCGCGGTTCTGGTCCCCGCCGAGCGCGGCGTTGCCCAGCGCCTGGAGCGCGGCGCGCGCGACGTCGGGAGCGAGGGAGGGGAGGGCGAGGACGGAGGAGACGACCGCGGCGGGGCCCGAGAGGAGGACGAAGGTGGTCTGGTTGAGCGAGTCGCCTCCGAGGAGGTTGCGGACGAGGCGGAGGCGCAGGAGGAGGAGCGGCACCGGGGAGGCGGGGAGGAGGCAGAGGGTGTCGGCGAGGGAGTCGGAGAGGGCGGCCCGGCCGTCCTGGGTCCTGGCAGCCTCCACGAGCGCGTTCAGGGTCGCCTCGTCCTCGATCTCCTCGGCTCGCAACATGGTGGCGGAGGAAGCCGCGGCGGCGGCGATCGGGGTGGAGAGGGGGAGGAAGAGGCGGCGGCGCTGGGGCGTAGGGCTTAACTGTGCGAGGCTGGAGGTAGCAGATGGTGGTCTGGTTCGGGAGGAGATGGTCTGGTCTAGTCCAGTCGACACGCACGGAACGGAACGCTTCCGATTTGACGAGAGAGCTTACACAAATTCGAGCCACAAACTTCTAGAGCATCTACAAATGCGTGAAATATCATCAAATCACATAGATGATGATGTTTTTTCCTACAAATTTTCCCAAATTTTACAAAATTCGACTTTGAAACCACTAATATGCACTATGATTTTGACACGAAGGGCGTATGTGCTTACAAGAATGGTGACTGCTGCTATGGCCTCGCTGTAAATTCAGCTGATATTCAAACAAAAAATTAGTGAACAACCATGTAATTGCACCTTAAACCTGACAGGTAATTCTGCAGATTATTCAGAACCTTACAACTTACAAACCCAGTAGGGTGTGAACGTTCCACTAATTAAAGAGCCAAAGATTTTCACATTACAACAATCAGCACACAGCTCTATCTAACTTTACAGAACTTCGAAAGAAATGAACTAAGCAGTCCCAGCCTTCCCCTTCCCTACCAGATAATAATCTAACAGCGTTGCACGCTTATTGCAGCCTGAAGCCGGGCACGGTCGATCAGTGGCCGTTGGACATCGGCGCGGCGGCACCTTTCACGGCGTAGAACCTTCGGTACATGGAGTCGACATGGGTGAGGTAGTAGGTGCCTGGGACAAGCAGGGCTGTGTCCTGGCTAGTGACGAAATCCTTCGCACCGTAGCGGTGCTCCATCAGCTTCAACGCCTCAACAAACTTCTTCGGCGGGACCTGCGCGGAAGATATATTGTGAGACAGAGCCAAGCTTGAGGCAATTCGGCCACAATTAATACCGATGCGAAATGGAGAACTTCGTGAAAGACTTACAATATGCCTAGACTCCAGCTTGTTGGAAATATCCAGTATGCTTGCGATGTTCGACAGGCTGAATGGGTGCTGGCCTTCGTTCATTTTGAAGGAGAACATTGTCGATGTCATGCCACTGCCGTAAGAAAACATGACAATCCTCTGGCCCGCCTGGACAATTCAAAAGACGAAACAGAAATGTGAAAAGGTCAATTTAGTTGAACACTGATCGCAACCGGAAAAAAACACACAGTGGTACGTAGAGTGTGATTTATACCAGAGTATCATGTTTATTATGGAGAACTGATGCAAAAGCGGCATAGAGTGATGCCGTGTACATATTCCCGAGTTGTTTCGGGATCAATGTTGTTGGTTGAACCTTAGTGCCATACAGCTGCTTCGCAACTTGCTGACAAACCTGAATATATAATGTAGAACAAATTAACTTACAAGCATGATTTTATTCCATAGAGGATTTTTTTATGATTTATCTTTTATTTATACCTTTTCAAGGTCTCGGCTCTGATAGCTTTCCTCCGACGACAGGCCCGAAAAGGGCTCCAATTTTTCTCTTGAGTCGTTATCAACAATGCTATTGGACACAACAGAAATTTTAGTTAGTATAAACACGTGCTAAACAACATACACGCAGAGAGTTCCTAATAGATATCTAGCTGACCAACCTGCAGTTTCTCAAGAAGTCATTGTAGTATAAACGAGCAAAACTTTTCTGTACAAGCTGCACATAGCAAAAACATAGAAAAGATTGTAAACAATAGTACAATACAAAACAGATGACTATACATGGTGTCTCTGAAGGGAAATTTTGTGATGCCCAAATAGTGGCCATAACAAGAGGAATTGAATTCTGGGGACAAGTGTAGATGGTTAACTGCTTTCACAGGATTATCTGTGTAATCGACAATGCCACTGAGAGGCCAAAGGACAGATAATATGGGGTTTTGTTATACCTTGTTGTATGGAGAATGGAATACAAAAGAATCTGCATCAACAATTGAAAATTGCTTTCCCTCAAGCTTCTCATACCTGGAAATTTTAAGTTATGGGTTCTGGTTAGTCAGCTGGTCAACTTGATTAACCTGATTAAGTGAGAGAATTGCAACTTACTTTTTGCAAAAAGTATTGTAGCAGGAATCCAGTGCCATGAGATAGCATGTCTGCGATAGCTTCCCATCAACCACCTGCATGCAATTTTGCCATCTTGTAAAAAAGGATGTTCACAATGGAAAATCACATAAATTCATTCCAGTATATTTCAAGTGTGCTCTGTCTCAACAGCGTTTGGCTGCATGCATAAAATGGTGACGTACCGGATATTCACTCGCAAGATCAGGCTTGTAGAAGTCATAAACATGCGCCATGTGAGATCCTCTATATTTGCTTTCGAACGAAATAGGAGCGTTTGGTCCAATCAACATTGCAATAGCAGCTGCACCGCCAGTAGGACGAGCTGGCCCTTCAGCATAAACCTGATAAAGTGTCAACATGGATCTGAGATGTCAGCATCAGGAATAATTTTGCCGTGGTCAAGTAATAGGTATTGTGTCCTGGTGACAAAATCAGAATTCATGCTTGGACCAATATGAATGTAAAAAGTCGGTAATAAGAGAGAGAAATATAGATCAGGCAATTTGGCTTGCACTGAACACTGGAAAATTGTAGTTAGTTAGAGAAACTAGAAATTGGAAATTTTCGTGAATACCAGGACATGCTGACATGAATGCATATGCCTGCGGTCTAAATTACAAAAAAAAATGCAGAAGGTTGCAAACTAGTCTAAGAAGTTCCGTAGTATGAAGCTGGATACTGAAAAGGAAACAATATATTGCATACCGCGCTGTCCGTGCAAACAACTAGTCCATAACGCCCATCCCATGAGTTGCTCTCGACCCAATTAACACAATTAAACAAAGCAGCTGTTCCACCATAGCATGCATTTGAAGAGTCAACTCCTTCAATATCAGTATTACCACATTCCTGCGTTCAGAGAATACTGTTACAAAAGAACTTTACCAAAAGGAATTGTCTGGTGGCAAAATTAAATAGTGCTGTAGAAATTTTAAAAATGTTTTAAAAATTAAATACAATTATGCTTAAACTAAATTACACCAAGTCACCAAGAAACAAAATAACTAAAAAATATATTAGCAAATTCTTGCTGAATGCAACACACCTCAAAAATTTGCATCAGCCATGTCTTTATAGACTTGCTCTTGTCTATCACAGTTTCACTGCCAACTTCCAAACGTCCAATGCACTTTGGATCAATCTTATAATTTTCCAGGAGCGACTTCACCACTGTCAAGCTGAGACAAAGTCTTAATCAGTTGGATGATGTGAACAAGAATAAAATTGTAAAGATTCTGTTCAGACGTTAAAAACACAAAAGCATTCGTGTCTGATTTTGATGTCTGCACACTCGAGAAATTATAAACTGTTTGGACTTCAGATAATATAAGACATCTCAAAGGATGTACAGTTACGTTCACAGCTAACCGTTTGTACTTATTCTCTAACATCACCAGTAGTTGGTAGAACACTAGTGTCAAATAGTATGAGCAATAAGTCTTTCTGAGGAAAACAGAAGGAAAAAGATAGGAGAATAAGAGTACTTTGTACTTGAGAAAATAATCATACCTCATTGAAATGACATCCTCCACTTCAGTGCAAAAGGCCATGCTATCCTGCCCAAGCCCAATGGTGTACTTGCCTTTGCTCACAGCATCATGAGTTTCTAGTTCTTCCTACAACCAGTATCATAAATAATTTAATTTTTTTTTTAGAAAATAGTAAAGAGATGAAACAAAATGTTGATCTGTTAGTGAGATTGATAAATAAAAATGAAAGAGATACTAGAATATGCAAATATATCATCTAAGGTCTTTATTTTGGTTAGATTCAATACGTTCTTTTATGATCAACATAATCTTGTAAAAGAAGAAGGATCAATACTCGTACTTGAATACAATATTCCAAGAGGACGTGATAGTTAAAGCCTCCAGATACTGATCTCTTATTACCAGACATGATAAAACATCTTATATTATGGGACGGAGGGAGTAGCATATATGAAGCTTTTTGGCAACACATTTTCCACGGACACATCGGCACATCCAGGTGGACACCATCGATTTGGAGTTAGATGAGCATATATGTGCACGAAAGACCGGCTGAGTTTACAAGCCTGGGACTAGGAAAGAGACAATATGACAGCCATCAGAATCAGCTGATAATTAACTGTGCACACAGCCTTAATTAAGCACAAGACGAGGGGCCCACTACTTACGAAGCAAGTTCAGCTGGCATCACATTTTCCTCTCTTTTTTTCTCTCTCAAAAGTGTGGCAATATTCCACCCGTAAGCAGCTACCAGCTTGCGCAATTCTGGAAGCACCCAGCAAGATTTCTCTGTGCTACCTACCTAGTATAGTACCAGCTGGAGTAATACAGCATGAACTATATCTACAGAGAGTCTCAATTTTTTTTTTTTGAGGGAAGAGAGTGTCAATGTTAGTTGCTTTTAAGTTACCAATCAACCTGATCCACACGGCAAGCATTTCCTTCCCGTAACAACACAGCTGGTATAAGTAAAGGGAATCTAAGTAAATTAATTTAGTTCAAAAGTATTTTTTTAGTGTACGAATTAATCCTATGCATTGGTTGTCGCCATCTCTGAATCTGTCCAGCTGTGGAATAGGCCTAATGGTGACCTTCCGAGTTCGACCAAAGTACACAAGCTATCAACAGATATAACGGCAGGCAGCCTCTTTTTCTTAATCTGAAAGAGACTCTGTCTTCATCGCAAACTCTGAACCGGCCAGCTCTGAGCTGCGCGCGCAAGCCACAGAGAAGACACGAGCACTCTGCCCCTGAAGGAACGAACTCTCGAAACAAAACAAAAAAGAGAGTAACCACCAACCACACACAAAGAGCGTGCTTTTGACTTGTAAATTCTACGGCGTTCGAACGGCTGGTACGATTGAGAAAGGCGGAAATTTTCAGAACCTCTGCTCTGTTTTTTTGTTTTCTTTCAATTTGCAGTAAATGAAAATACAGTGACGTAATGGAAAATCACGCCAGAGAAGAGGGACAGAGAGGGGTTGTGTGCAGGATACCTGGAGCACGCAGTTGGGCGGGAAGTAGATGTCCATGGCGAGGATGCCCACGTCCTTGACCCTCTCCGCCGCCATCTCGAGCTGCAACACCCAACGATATGACGCGTCAATGAACAAACAACAAGCAATGAACGGAACCGGCAGGGCACGAGCCAGACTGCAGTTCCAAAATGAATCCTAGAAGATGGGGAGGTAGCAGAGCCGCAGAAGGACGACGGACGGGGACGGTACCAGTGAGAGGAGAGCGACGGCGGCTCCGTGGAAGAGAAGAGCCTACGGCGGCAGCGGATCGCCGAGAGAGATGCGGGATGGTGGCAGCAGGCGAGGCGGGGCGGGGGTGGTGGGCAGGCAGGCTCCCAGGTCCCAGGCTCCGCGCCGTATATATACGCTGCTCGCCGCTCCCTCGGAGAAGGATTTTCCTCCCCTGCGCTGCGCTGCGGTAGGTGGTGGTGGTAATTACGGGGCCTCGGTAGTATCGATCGGCATCCGGCGGGGGAGGGAGCACGTGGGCGTCGCGTCCTCCTTCCTCCGTTGGCTGGCGGCTTTGGCGCTGCGTGCGTGCGCCCGTTGGTCTGTGCCGTCGACCAGGACGCCGGGCCCACGGAGATCGGATCCGTGAGAGGGCAGTGTTGGAAACTTGGAATCACACCATGTTTTACTTCCTCCGAACCCAAACGGCCAAACCCCACACACCACACATCACGTTCGGTCAAATTCGTTGTCTTTTGATTTTTGACTTGACACGTATTCCCTTTCTTTCTTTAGCTGAACACACAAGATTGGTGATGAGATTTTGGTGCCTCAATGTGGTTTCGTGATCTTGTCCCTCGTTGTCGGAGACGGTAGCGGCGACGACGTGGTACATACTCCTCTCCTCGTTGAACATATCGTCCTGGGGTCAATGCTATATCGTTGACGATGACGACAACATCACTGCACGTGTGTCCCGCTTCTTGAATGTGTTGTCTGGAAGACGACAAATAATCTTCCTCAAACTTCGAACTGGCTTTTACTGATTTAGTTGACAGTTATTTGACTAGTTTTATGAACTTATTTATGTTGGTATATTCTTTCTTAGCAACCTTTTGGATATGTCTGTATCATCTACATTGGAAGATAACAAAATTCTTACGTTTCTAAAAAGGCGAGGGGGAAGAATATCGCCCCAACATACTCTAGATATCCTTAGCACACGATGGTCCATCACCGCGTGGCTCTCTCCTTTCATTATTTGCATAATACAGATAAGACAAACTTTGATGACATCATTAAGATTGTTGTAAACCCTAAACTTTTTAATGATTTAAAAGTGCACATATATCACCAAACATGCAAAAACCCTCGTGATGTTTACAAAAATTCTAGACTCGCCAAGCTTCAAGGTTTGCCAATAAGTTGTGGATTGTCTTATGCTCATCATGTACGAATATAGATGTTTTCACCTAACGCTTTCAAATTATAGATCTTCTTGGTGGCTATCTAGAGAAACTGGCAAGCTCGTGTGCGTAGCAAGTAGAGCCTAGCCCTGCCTCATGGGGACACCATATCCTTGTTTCATCTAAGAGTGCTCGTTCTTGACCGGGCATGTGGGTGATGCTAGGAGTTTTAATTCACTTGTTGTGGAAGAGATGTAATGGTGGCATACCATGGACAAACAATCACGGAGGTCACTAATGTGATTTTTAAGCAGCTGTTGATGCGGCACAATACCGTGATTTGGTCATAGTTGGTTTGATCCGGTGAGGCGACTTTGGTGCCTCGAATGTCGTTTGATGCTTTTGCCCTTCATTGCTAAGAATCCAGTAGTGAAGACATATATACTCGTATCGCTTTGAAGCTATCGTCTCAGGGGTGAATGGTATATGTTGATCAGGTTTGACAACCCTGGTGCATGTTTATTCCACTTCTTAGAATGTGTTTGTTGGAAGATGGCAATGAGTTTTCCATGAACTTCGAACAAGTTTTTGCTGGTTAGACCAACCATTAGCTTCCGTAATTTTATGGGATGTTTGTTGGTACATTCGTTCTTGTAGCGACATTTTATCTCGTAGCTTAATATGCTTCATGGTGATAACTATGGACGCTCGCATCATCCAAGCCGAAAGATAACAAAATTCTTTCTTTAGAAAAGGAAAAGGGCAAAAATAGAGTCTGAACAAATCGTAGATATCCTTAGAGTATCCTTGACCACATGGCTCTCTCCTTTGAATATATTCATAATGCACAAACGACTTTGATGACCTTACCAAGATTACTTGAAGCTTGTAAATAATGTGTACTTACACATATATAACACACATGTACATACACCCATACGACGTTTACTAAAATTCTAGACTCACCGAGCTTCAAGATTAACAATAATTATAGCTTTTTTATGGACTACCTTGTGCTCATTGTGTACATGTACTCGGTTGTACCTAATGCTCACAAACTATAGATTCTTCGTAGTGGCTTTTTGGTGCTTAGCATACTCATGAGTTAGCCGAGGGGATGAACCTAGCCCAGCTCATGGCTACTCCCTCCTTGTTTCATCCATGGGTGTTCATTCTTGGCGGGCATATTGGGCAATACTGGGAATCTTCACTTGACATGGAGGAGTTCGCGTGGTGGCATACCATGGATTGGTCAACCATCGAGGACACCATTGTAGTTTGAAACATAGGTTCAGGTGGCGTGGTAAGGTGATTTGACCATAATTGGTTGGACCTGGAGATGATATTTTAGTGCCTGAAATGTTGTTCATGCATTTGCATGGCGAAAACATGTGATGTGCCCTTTATTTGTCGGGGCCGGTAATGACGAAGTATATATGTATCCTTGTTGAAGCTATTGTCCTAGGGGTCAATGGTATATATTGGTAGAGTCCGACAACGTCAGTTGCACGTGTATCCCACTTCTCGAAACAGTTTCTTGGAAGACGACGATGAATTTTTTCGGACTTGGAATGACTTTTACTAGTTGGACTCACCATTATTTTTTGGATGGTTTTATAGATGTTTATTAATAAAAAAATTGTAGCGACATTTTTTTGGACAAGTTTATGTCCTCCACTGGTGATAATTTTAGACGCTCACATCATCCACGTCGAAAGATAATGAAAATTGTGCTTTTCCAAATAATGAGAAGTGTATAAATGGCCCATAAACACACTCCAGATATCCTTAGCGAGATAACGGTGCATGTCCACGTGGCTCTCTAATTAGATTATTTTCATAATGCATAAAAACAAACTTTGGTAACCTCACCAATATTAGTGTAAACATGAAACGTTTGAATAATTTGTACTTACACCGGATCACAAAGATGCTAATTTATGACACGGTATATGTTGGCCAGGTTCGACAACGACAATTACACACGTGTATCCCAATTGTTGTTTGGAAGATGATGAATTTTCCTCTAGCTCCAAATTGGTTTTACTTGTTAGTCCAAAATTATTTTAGATAGTTTTATATTGGTATTTTATTTCTTGCTGTCAAATATATTTTCATGCCAAATTTTTTTGGCTGCTTTCTATACCCCGGTAGTGATCATTTCTATTTGTGTCATTCACGCCAGAAGATAACGAAATTCTTGCTTTTCTAAAAAAGAGAAATCTCAAAATAGGGCACGAGAGTACTCTAGATATCCTTAATGCGTGACGATCCATGACCACATGGCTCTATCATTTGATTGTTTGAATAGCTGCAGGAAATATAAACTTTAATTACATCACCAAGATTACCTTGAACTCGAAACTTCTAAATGATTTAGCTCTATTATCCTGAGCCCGATTTAAATTATGGGTTTTACTCTACACTTCTATTTTGATTGAGGAGTGCTTTAGAACTATACTTTATGATGATATTTTTCCATGATTCGCCATAAAAGTTACCACATGATGATTTAAGTTGTCAATCACTACTAGGAAAAGGCTTATAGGTGCATTACTTAGCCGTGGCGCACCACTATTTTGGTGTGCCACGAGTATATAGCCGTGGCGCACCAGACACAGATGCGCCACGCGTAGGACATTACCCGTGGCGCACCAAAATAGTGGTACGCCACGGCTAAGTGCAGGCTAGGCTGACGGAGGGGCACCCTCCTTAGCCGTGGCGCACCACTATTTCGGTGCGCCACGGGTAAGAGTATAGCCGTGGCGCACCTTATTTCAATGCGCCACCAAAATAATGGTCTCGGGGCCAAATTTTGACCCCACATAGCCGTGGCGCACCAAAATAGTGGTGCGCCATGGGTAACCTCTTACCCGTGGCGCACCAAAATAGTGGTGCGCCACGGGTAAGTTTCCTTTTTTGTGCTCCCATGCACCCCCCCCCCCCCCCCCCCGGTGATCGCCTTTTCAGTTTTGGAGAAGCTAAAAGAAAATGTTAAAAAATTCAAAAAATTAAATCCTTTGAGATTTGGTTATGTTACGTAAACTAGGTGTTAGGAAAAATTTGAAACATGAATTTCGATGTATTTTGCAAAAAATTATTATGGAATAGTAAAATGGCAATAACTTTTGCATACGAACTCGGATTTCGACGTTTAATACCTTAAAAAAAACTAGAGAAAAAACCACATCCAATCCAAATCGCCTACGGCCTTTTGAGCCGTTTTTTGCCCACAGAATCCCCAAATTCGAAAGGGAACACCTATTTTTTTGAAGTTTAAGTTTTCTGGCCAGAAAAAATAAATAAAACTTACCCGTGGCGCATGGAAAGAGTGGTGCAGCCACGGATAGTTAACTACCCGTGGCGCACCACATAGTCCATGCGCCATGGGTAACCTGGGGGCACAATCCATGTGCTTCACGATCCGACGGCTCACAGCGATTTAAACAAGCACACAATCCGTGTGCTTGTTCGTTCTTGTCTCTGATTGGTCCAGAGGGGGGCATCTCCTCAACCCTATCTCCTTCTCTCCCTTCTCCTCTTTCTTGTCCCCTTCTCCTCCATCTCCCTCCAAGCCTCTCCCCTTATCCTCTCCAAGCCTCTCCCCTTCTCCTCCATCCTCCTCACAGTGGCGGCCGGGGACGGCCGGCTAGCATCTCCACGGCGGCCGGCGACCTCCTCCACGATGGCGAGCATCTCCACAGCGGCCGGCGACCTCCTCCATGATGGCGAGCATCTCCACGGCGGCCGGCGACCTCCTCCCCGATGGCGACATCCTCCACGACGGCGCCTCCTCCATGGACGGTGAGCTCCTCCACGACGGCGCCTCCTCCATGACGGCAAGCTCCTCCACGTCGGCGACCTCGACGGCGACATCCTCCACAACGGCGACGTCCTCCACGACGGTGACCTCCTCCACCATGGCGACCTCCTCCACCACGGCGACCTCCTCCACCACGGCGACCTCCTCCACCACGGCGACCTCCTCCACCACGGCGACCTCCTCCACGGCGACCACCAACACGACGGCCGGTGAGCTGTCGGACACGCCGACGTGGGCGGTGGCCGGTGGCTCTTTTTTTTTTAGATTCAGAAATTCATAGCCGTGGCGCACCAAAACGAGATGCGCCACGGGTATGTGCCGATAGCCGTGGCGCATCAAAACGAGGTGCGCCACGGGTATATAAACATACCCGTGGCGCACCTAATTTTGGTGCGCCACGGCTATGTATATACCCATGGCGCACATGGACACCTGCGCCACGGCTATTTTCTTACCCGTGGCGTGGCAATCCGTGGCGCAGGCCCCTGCGCCACGGGTAACCAAAACTGGTGCGCCACGGGTAACCTTTTTCCTAGTAGTGAATGGTAAGTAAACAACTTTTTTTCTCCAAAAGATACCCATGTGGGATCGATTATCAATTTTTCTGTAAAAACAACTTTTTAGTGGGTATGTTCATTCATTTTAATAAGCATTGAAATATCTAAAGTATTTTAATATTAGTGAACAGATGGAGTACATTCTTGTTCTTGTGAGTCTGATTAATGTAAGATTTAGTATAACAAGCTATATTCCAATCCTACATTTCCTTATTTATGTGTTTTCGAAATGTGGCAAACCAGACCAGCCCAGCTTTATGATGAAATTGTGCTTTTCCAAAAATGAGAAGTGTCTAAATGGCCCATAAACACACTCCAGATATCCTTAGCGAGAAAACGGTGCATGTCCACGTGGCTCTCTCATTTGATTATTTTCATAATGCATAAAAACAAACTTTGATGACCTCACCAATATTAGTGTAAACTTGAAATGTTTGAGTAATTTGTACTTACACCGGATCACAAAGATGCTAATTTATGATATGGTATATGTTGGCCGGGTTCGACAACGACAATTACATACGTGTATCCCACTTATTGAATGTGATTGTTGGAAGATGATGAATTTTCCTCTAGCTCCAAATTGGTTTTACTTGTTAGTCCAACATTTATTTTTAGATAGTTTTATATTGGTATTTTATTTCTTGTGTCAAATATATTTTCATGTCAATTTTTTCTAGCTTCTTTATATACTCCAATAGTGATCATTTGAATATTTATGTCATTCACACCAGAAGATGACGAAATTCTTGCTTTTCCAAACAGAGAAAACTCAAAAATAGGGCACGAGAATACTCTAGATATCCTTAATGTGTGACGATCCATGACCACATGGCTCTATCATTTGATTGTTTCAAGAGCTGCAGGAAATATGAACTTTAATTACATCACCAAGATTACCTTGAACTCGAAACTTCTAAATAATTTAGCTTTATAAGCCTGAGCCTGATTTAAATTATGGTTTTCACTCTATGCTTCTATTTTGATTGAGGAGTGCTTTAGAAACTATACTTTATGTTGATATTTTTTGATGATTCGCCATAAAAGTTACCACACGATGATTTAAGTTGTCAATGGTAACGAAACAACCTGTTTTTTTTTCTCCAAAATATACCCATGTGGGATATATTATCGATTTTTTCTGTTAATCAACTTTTTACTGCGTATGTTCATTCATTTTAATACACATTGAAATATCTAAAATATTTTATATTAGTGAACGGATGGATTAAATTCTTGGTCTTATGAGTCTGATTAATGTAAGATTTACTATAACAAGCTATATTCCAATCCTACATTTCGCTTATCTCTGCGTTTTCGAAATTGGCGAACAGCCCAGATTTCTGATGGGTGTTCCTTCGAATTTCCGTGTACGTGGACATATCAATTTGGCCGGATGTGTCCGAACCCGTCTGCACATTCCACGAACAATCAGGGATCGATCAGACGCGGAGACTGTAGAGTGAACTGCAGCGGCACAGTTCGTGCGTGCGTGGCACGCGTAGGGCCGGCCGGGACCATCGCGCGTTGGGCACGACGCGCTGCTGTCGTGTGGTCCGCAGCGCCGCCGCATGGAGGCAGCATGGGGAGGGAGACAGCGAGGACGCGGGCCGGTTGGCGGTTGGCCGATCGCCGGCGAGATGCGTACCCTCGGGAGTTATTTCGGTCGGCCGCGCCTGGCTCCAAAACCGCCCCCATGACCGAATTCGCGCGCAGATCTCGTCGATTTCGCGCTCGTTTCGGGACCAGGTTCGGGTGCTGGGTTGATGGGATCGCCATTCCGGCCGCCGGGAAGTCTGGGACTGATAGGGACCGGCCGACGGCGACGAGGAGACGGGCCGTGTCGCTGTCCCTCCGGGCCGTCGGGTCGCGTCAGAGCGGAGAGCGCGCGGCTGCTTCCATGCATGCGGGGGTGGAAGTCGCACGCATGTGTCCGCCCGCGCTGAACCTGTGTTTTGACCACATTGAGGTAAGCAGCATGCATTTGACACAAAAGAAGAAGCACAAAATAAAGTCCCAGGCATGTGTGCATTTTCCAACCCCCTACGTTTGAGCGAGGTTGTCTCTGTTCAGAGTTCAGACGATTTTATTTATATAGTAATAGGAAAATGCCCGTGACTTGTAACGGGGACATGAATATTCTGTAACGTTAGTTCATGATTGTGCATCCATCATTTGTATGCTCTCCGAAAAATTTCTTTGTTTTCCTAAGATATCAACTTGAATGCATTCAGGATCTCTTAACACCTTAATACAAATCCAGCACACACCGTGGTCGTGCTCCCTCCGTCTCTTTGATCTATCTCTCTTCCAAGGTTGACAGAATGAACGGGATCATGAGGCAATTGCATAATTTGACGCCGATAATAGTAACAGAGTAGGAAGTCGTGGCTACGATAAAGGTTGCAAGGACCAAGCCAAGGTGAGCAGTTTGGATATATCAGAACACAATCCAATAGCAATAGCATAATCAAATACTACATAGAATAGAACAAATAAATTAGGGTATCACTGTATATACATATCCTGACTGCATGCCTACAGCATGTCTGAGAAACTGAGTATGACATAAGTACTGCCACGGTTCCCCAAAACAAAACAGGATAATGAGAATGTTTTTAACACCGAGGTACATGTTTTCAAGTGAGATCTGTGAATCCCCAGATGGATGTCAACCATTACTAAATCCTATCCACTATCCTGAAATTTTCTCTAGAAACAGGGTCTCATGTTTGCTAGTGAGTCCAGCATCACTGAACGACATCTGACAGTCCTCGTCAGTGAATGTGCGCATGGGGTAGATCTCACCCGTACATCATAAATTTGCGTTAATAGTGGACACATAGAAAATTCAATCAGTAATGTTGGACCATATAGTCGAGGAAATTTCGGATGCACTTGTTCTTCCCTAGGGTTTAGCAACATCATTCTGAATTCACATGGCCAGCTAAAATGTATTTCCAGTGAAACACCATGCTCAAGCATGCCACATAATCATAGTGATCTGAAAACAATAACATGCATGCCTCATGAAGCAGAGACGGCGTCACAGTTTATATTTCTATGCAATCAATCATCCTAACCAGTTCATTTGGAATGGATACTTATAACAATTTAAGCTTGTTCGGTGCATATAAATACAGTTCAACAGTTGCCTTAATACATTAGCGAAAATAGCAAACTAAACTTCCAAACATGATCTTTCAAGAGAACTTCTCTTACAAACAAAAATTTGCCAAATAGAAGAAAATGATAGAATTACGAGTCTATAAGTTACTTGCTTGATTGTCCAACTGATGTCTATGAAAAAAAAAGACCCCGTAAAAATACCAGAAATTTGGAAGCAGGTATAATTTATAATATATAATATATTAGTTTAAAATATACTATTATGTTTCAGATAATGTTGAAGCTAGTGTGGATAACCAGCTCGTTTCGATATTGATGCTCGCTTGGCTGCAAGCATTGACTCCAGCTCATATTTCCTTAATAGGACATGATGAATGAGGGAGGCGTTTTGGCACCCGGGTGCACTTGCACCCGGTATGCTTTTCGAAATTTAAAAAATATGAAAATACTTCGAAAAATCTGAAAAAAATTGGACACAAACATACGTAAGTAACGAACACTCGTGAAAAATTTCGACAGAAAATAACAATTTTTCTGCTCTGTGCAAAAAAAGACAAATTTCTGACAAAAATGAGATCTAAAAAGTATGTTTTTTGGTCAGAAATTTGTCTTTTTTGCACAGAGCAGAAAAATTGTTACTTTCTGTCGAAATTTTACAACTATCAACTCGCTACAACGCAAGTAATTTCAATTTCAATTTGGAACTTGAAATTTCACAATATGTACACAACACGCTACAAAATATTAATTCTCGGTTGAGAGCATAATTTGAGAATCAAGAATGAAAAAATATAGCCAATAGTGTTAATGGGCCGAATTAAAAGCACCATTTTAATTAGTCACTACTACTCGCATACAGTTTTGTCATTTTTACTTCGCGAGTGGCGTTTCAAAAAACAAAATCATAGCATGACTGTTAGTTGTTGTGTCCACATGCTAATTGTATTCATAATTTTTGATTCACTTCTAAAGTTTTTTTTTCGAACCATGCAGGAGAGCTGCATATGATATATTAAGAGAGAAGTAGTTTAGGTCTTAACAGACCAAAGTACAGTACAACATCCCAGAACAAGAGCAGAAAGGACAACGAACCAAAAACATGCTGCACACGACCCGTAAACCGTACTCTAGAGACTGAAACTCAAGCTACTGAATAACAAGACGACCCTTGCTGACGACCGCCCATTGGAGAGCTTCAGATTTGATGTTTTCGATCAGGATCTGGCCTGGTTTGGAGACCTTGTCAAAAATCCTACAGTGGTCGGTGTCAAAAAGTATTTGACATCACTGGTCGGTGCAAATTCTTTTATCTCGCAAATGTTGCGTCGCCGTGCATTTTATCTCAGCAAACGTTACATGTGTAACAATGTGTTTGTAACCACAAAACAATCTCTAGAAGAAATAGAATAATGAAACAAGAACCCTGAAGCCCAATCCCCCAGCCAGATAATCGCTGACGAATGCTCATTCTCTCGTCATTTCCCTGTCAACATCTCCTTCTGAATCTTCAGCCCCATGTACCTGTTAGATCAAATTTCAGCCAAACAAGCAGGACAAATGATGAACGAATTCCGTCAGAGGCTCAGAGCAAAATGGAGAAGCGTTCAGGCAGAAAGATCTTTGTACCTGCCGAGCATCATGACGGTGGCCTGCGGGTTGGTGCCGGGGGAGTACTTGAAGGTGGAGCTGTCGACGACGCGGAGCCCCTCGACGCCGATGACCCGGTACTCCTGGTCGACGACGGGCCCGACGTGGCACCCGCCGTGGTAGTGCCAGATGGTCATCACCGTGTCCCTGCAGTACTGCTGCAGCGGCCTGGTGTCCCTGGGGTGCCGCGGCAGCAGGTTGAGGAAGTTGGCGAGCTTGGCGCGGTCGAAGGCGGCGTCCATGGCGGTGGCGTTGGCGTAGGTGAACAGGGAGAAGGCCCGCGACCGCACCACCCGCTCGATCGTCTCGATCCCGCGCACGCACCGCTCCACGTCCTTGGGGTCCTTGAAGTAGTTGAACGTCACCGCCGGGTTCGCGCGCGGGTCCGTCGACCGCAGCTCGATGTGCCCCGTCGAGAGCGGGCCCAGGATCTTCTCCAGGATGAAGCCGCCCCGGAACGCCCTCCTGTCCAGCCCCTGCATCGCCTCCGCCGCACGCCGCATCGCCTCCGGCGTCCTCTCGCTCGGCGGCAGCGTCCCCAGCTGCCCCGTCTGCAGGGCATCTTTGATGTCATACGCCATTGCCGGCCACGTCTGAAGTTTGGGGCAAGGTGTCGTCAATGCGTGCGTACCATGGGGGAGAACATGCCGAAGGAGTGGGAGCGGCGCCGGGGGCCGCGCCCGTGGAGGGGGATGCCGAACTGGGAGCCGCTGACGCCCTCGATGAAGCTGCCGAAGCGGGTGACGCCGACGATCTGGACGAGGGAGAGTGCGACGGGGACGGGGGACGGGACGAACACCGAGTTCATGGGGTTGTCGGCCACGCCCTGCCCGACCATGGGGTGGTCCAGCACGGCGCGGATGCCGTGCCTCTCCAGGTGTCCCCGCGGGCCGACGCCGCTCAGCATCAGCAGCTGCGGGCTCCCCAGCGTCCCCGCCGCCAGGATCACCTCGCTCTTCGCGCCGCCCCGCAGGTACACACGGTGCTGCACCCCCATCGGGTCCGCGAACACCACCCCGTACGCCACCGGCTTCGCCGACCCCTCTGCACATTCCGGCACGCTTCAGACCAGCCACTACAACATGTGCGTCGCACGCATGGCACGGTGTGACGTGCGTACCTCTGGGCCGGAAGAGGATCTGTGACACGGTGGCGTGGAGGAACACGGTGAGGCGCCTGGGGTTGGCGCTGCGGAGGAAGTCGGCGGCGGTGTGGCGGCGGCCGGAGCTATCAAAAATGGTTCCGCCGATCTTGGTGCCGGGGACGTGGTCCAACGTGTACCCGTTGTCCGGGGTGACACCGGCCTGGAGGAGGCCCTCCCGGAGCGCGCACTGCCACTTGGGCACGTCGGGGCGGAACACCAGCTCCTTCTCCACCCACCGGTACGACGCGTTCACCAGCCGCGCGTCCCACCCGGCGCGCGCACGTACTCGCCGCTGGCGCGCGTGTAGAAGCCGGCGTTGAGGCAGCTGCCGCCGCCCAGCACCCGCGCGCGGGCGTTCACCACGCCGTCCTCGACACGAACCGCTGCGCGGGGGAGCGCGGCGACGTGTCCGCCAGCGCGTCCGCGAAGTGGTACTCGCTGGACACGTTTCGGTTGCCGTACGGGTACCCGCCGCGCTCCAGGAGGAGCACCCGCGAGCGCTCCGACAGGGTCGCCGCCAGCGGGCAGCCCGCCGTGCCGCCGCCGACGACGATGTAGTTGAAGTGGGACACCAGGGGCGCGTCGCGCGCGTGCCGCACGAACCGGAAGTTGTACCTCTGCTGCCTCTGGGCTTCCTCCTCGGCGGCCTTGTCCTCTCCCTGCTGCTGCGCGGCGGCGGGTCTGAGGCAGAATGAGACGACAAGCGTTGCTACCACGGCCACGGCTAGTAGTAGTGCCACAGCTGGTGAGCCACGATGGCCATGCGCCGCCATGGATTTCGTCAGAGTAGTCTCCGCCGCCGATGCTGGCAATCTGTCGGTTTTGTTTAAATAGACGTGGATCGTGATTCGATTAGATAAAGAGTAGTTGCCAATTAGGGGTACAGATGTGCGCTGATTCCTAGTGCAAAGATGAGCTCCGATGGATCCGGCCGAGCGGTGATAGAAAGAACAGCAGCGGCGTCGCGAGTCTTTGCATGCGGGCTAAAGTAATTAGCCATTTTTATAACGGCGACTGAGTACAGTATCAGATCATTCTGATCTGTTCGTTGTGGTCAGATGCACAAGAGATTCAGTGGACTTCACCTTGAAATCTCGAATTGCCTAGCTCTTACTGATCGGCTAAGGCCTTAAGGCCTTAATCCTCTCTGAACTCCTTGCATGATAATTTCCATTCTGCGCAAATCGTTGGATGCCACCTGCCGCCCTGCGTTCTTTCTGCCCTATGTGGGCTTCATGTTGTTGAGAGAAAACGAGCGTCATCAGCGGTTACTTGTCACACGGCTCGACTAGGCGAGGTAACATAGAAAATCATAACTTCGTAATATAAACACTACTACAAACTCGAAACTTTGAAAAAGGAGGAAATTACGAATTTCAATTTTGAAAATCATATGAAATCAAAAGGGAAAGCAAATTACTGCGACGAAATATAACCCGGCTAATCGACGACGCTTGTAAAGCCACACATGCTTGAATAGAGTGTTGTTGTGGAGCTGCATTAAGTTGGGATCTTTCTCTTTATGCTTGTGTATTTAAAATATATTTAAGGGATTGGTGGAGATTATATTTAGTTGAAGATCCAGAAAAATTCCCCAATATCCGTGTATCAAGCCATTTTTCGGTTGTTAGATGCAGAAGAGAAGCTTTAAACATAGGGTTGATTAAGAGGGTAGCCGATGATGCGCCAGTATCGACTTGGGAGGACAAGTGGATCCTTGGGGTTCATACTCTACAACTTGTGGGTCCGATGGACACGTTGCGTTGGAGAATGTATCAGATTTGACTGATGTGAACACTATTTTGTGGAAGAACTCGTTAATCGGAGCAAATTTCTTTTCTCTTGATCCAAAAGCAAATTGAAATATTCTTTTGAGAGCAAATGGAAGAGAAGATGTATTGGCATGCAGGGCCCGGTCCTGACATTTTAGGGCCTCGGTGCAAAACGATAAATTGGGCCTAATTAATTTGGTTAAGCCATTTTTAAGCTAATTAGCATGCATGTAATCACCTGGATGGGCCCCTAAGCGACGAGGGCCCTGTGCGGCCGCACATGCACATGCCGCACATGCTCAGGGCCGGCCCTTTTGGCATGGAACATCAAAAGAACTGGAATATCCATTAAATTACCATGCAACACTTTAGTGATTCAAAAGGAGCATGATGTTCCAGATGAAGGACCGGTTATAGGAAGCTCAATGGAAGATGAAGAGATGCGGACGTATATTTGGAAATTAAAACTTTTATCCAAGGTCCGAGTATTCTAGTGGCGGCTACTCTATGGTATTTGATCAGATTTATTCACGTGAAAATATTGCCACGTAAGACAACCTGATATTTGTTTTGCGGCTGATGAGAAATCGATGCATACTCTCTGATTTCATGTTCGCGTGCACTTTTTTTTTTTTGATGAAATGAGATTGTTGAGTTAAATCTTCCACCATTGCATAACAGAGCTTGGTCAAAGGATGTTACATGTGACCAAATGCTAACCGATGATAGAGGGTAAAGATTATCAAACTCATGTATTCAATTTGGTCGACGCACAATTGATGGACTCGTGATGGAGAGTGGTATGCCCCACACCAATCTCTAGAATTGATAAAAGAAGAGTTACGAATGCTTGGTCTTCATGTGAGGAAAGTGAGTTATTTTGGAGAAGTTACAAGGCTTGTCTGATGTGGTGATGGAGACTGATTTCTTAGAGGTTATTAATTGTCTGGTCCTCGCATCATGATGATCGGTCTACTGTGGCGACTATCCTAGATGTTGGCCAGTTGGTTTCATGTTTTGATTCAACTTTAATTCAACATTTGTGTGCAAAGTTCTCTAGAATCTTGACCAATAGCTGGCTTGGTGAGAAGACATATTTCCTTGTAAATAAATTGTAAGATGATTGTGTTGGAACCATGGTTTGATAAAGCTCTTGAAATTCTACGCCCACACACACGTCACAGTACACGTGTTGGTTTTCTCAACCGCTTCACACTAGTAACAGGCCACACACTCGTTTCTTTCGGTCTCTCACAGTTGTTGATGCCTAGCGATGCAATGCCTCCAAGATTCAACCACCGTCTTTGTCCGACGTGCGGCCATGTTCTTCAAAACCATCGACGCCACTTCCCCCAAACCTAATCTTAGAATTCCCCACACGATTCATTCCATTTTGTCAAACCGGATAGTGTCTTAGCGTGAGCACCGTGTGATCACCCACAACTACAGGAAAGTCATCGTACGAGACGTCGCCCAAAGAAAAGCAAGTCCCATTCTTAGTCGCGCAATCAAGCGTAGAGTCAAGTCGTTCTGGGCAACGACAGGACCAGAGCTGGCCCATACGCCGGGCATACACGACAACATGAAGGCCTTAATCCCCAAGTGTAATACTAACCACTATTGTTTTATCAATCACAACCAATATCTTATACTTCAATCTGAAAGTTTTCATAAACATGCTAGAAACCGCTATTAGGATATTTTCTACATTCCATACTTATAGATCTTTACCATAATATGTATACAAAAATGGATTGTACAGTTACTAAAAAATAATTTATGAATAAAATAATAAGGTATAGTTTAAGTTTAGTATAATGCAAGTCTTTTCATAGGATATACATTATAACTATATAACAAGTAACACTAAAACTATTATTCATTAAAGTTTTATGTGGTTAGCTATGTCATATAAGTAATAGAAAGTTATACTCATTAAGATCATGACATGCCAAAATAAGTTCTCAATAAGTATAGAACTTTAGTACAAAATATTTTTTATTACAAAATATCAGCACAAACAACTTGCCACTCCATTTTCCATTGGCACCAGAGAGGAGTGTGTCTTTTTTAAATATAGGCACGAAGTTTCAGTGCGTGGAGACCTCATGAGACAGAGCAAGTTGTACACTTCGGCTGGGATTTCAATATATGTGTGACTGAACGGACACAATTCGAAGGAATACAAGAAGAAAGATTCTTGAGCTGATGGTCGCAAAACAGGGAAAACCATAAAAATAATCGTTATTTAACGGTCTTGGTAAAAGAAAGGTGTCCATCCAGATTCCGTAAATTGGTTGACTTGTAAATTTTTATATGATATATTCATCTCAACCGTCACCGACGAATCGTTGAAATCCATTTAAATTCCGCCACACCACATCGATTTGGGCAAGCCACCCAATTCCGACCAATTTCGAGCAGAATTGGATCAACTTACAGTCAATTTTGAGCTTTTCCACACGCGCTATCACCTGCATGGGAGCTTCACGTCCGAGCAACGATGAGGAAAGGAAGGTCAGTGGAGGGGGCGTAGCCGGGTCAGGGCTGAACTCAGCCAACGAGCGCGCGAGTCTAGGCGAGCATTCATGGCTGCGATACTAGGTTGTGTGCGGCATGCTTGGGGCAGCTGGAACGGGACATGCTGAGGCAGCCAGCGCCGAGAATTCTGCGGCGACGAGTCTTGGGCTAGCTAGGGGCCAGTGCGGTTTGAGCTCCACGTAAAGGCTGCACGAGGCGCACACATACGGGTCAATCATGGAATGGAGATGAAGTGAAAAAAGTTACAATACATGTACTACTTTGATAATTTTTGATATATCGAGGTTGTGTGCATCATCATGATGCAGAGGCCGGGGCTATGCTTCTATTTCGAAGAAGAAAAAATCTGGATTGTACAAGATCTATTGTGACGGTGCCATACCGTAAAACTAGTTTGCGGTATGACTTTTACGGAGTCCTGCTAGATATGCTATTACAGCGTAGAGGAACTGCGCGTGTGGATTCATACTTCGTAGTTACCGCACGGGTGACATTCATACATGTCCGTAACTTTGTATTAGAAAGAGGTATGTGGTGACTTCATCAATCTTAAGACCCTCGATTCAGTCTTTTAGAAGTGTTTATAGCTATACGGTATGTATACGCGCGCTCATAGAAATTAGAAATGAGCGTATGTACATGTATGTAAACTTGTGTAAAAAAAATAGATTAGTCAATAATCTAGGATTATCGTGGCTGCACGAAGAAAAGCGGACGCACTACCAGTTGCATCCTCGCCCAGTAATATTCGGCCCACGAAATACACGAGCGAGCCAGGCCCTGATATGCCTTTGCCGGCTAGCGTCAGCACGGACGGAACGGAAGCGCGGCACCCCCCAACGCTTCCCGCCTTCTCCCATTCCTCACTCCGTTCCCCTCTCCACCTCGAGCTCCTCGCCAAACCCTAGCCTTCTAGAAGCTTCCATCCCATCCGGGGCCCAGGATGCGGGAGCTCCGATGGGCCTCCCAGCGTCTTACCATGGCCAACACCGAGCCGCGGATGATGCTCGGGAACCGCAGGCTCTCCGAGGATGGTTGGACGGCCATGCTGATGGTCCTCGACTCGATCGATGGCGACATCCCCGCCGTGAGGAGTAAGGTCCCCGCGCCGCCGGCTATCAGGTTTTGGTGCTCGTAGATCTGACGAGGTTTTTTTCTTTCCTTTTTTGGGGGTGGTGTTATACACGCAGAGGGCGCGCGAAAGCTGCGGAGGTCGGGGAAAGGCGTGGAAGAGGTGCTGGAGGCGGTCAAGGACCGGCAGTACTCCGGCCGCGGGCCGCTTCACATGGCAGCGTGGGCCGGTAGGCTTGAGATGTGCAAGTTTCTGGTCAAGGATCTCCGCCTCAATATCGACCTGCCTGGCGACGATGGTAACTAGAGTGGCATGGAGTGATGTTTTCTTTATTGTTTTGATCTGTGAGAACAGTTGCTGAAAGCTTGTTGCGATGACTTAGTTTGTGTATGGGTGGGAACTCGGGAAAGTGGGTTACTTTGGAGTGGCATTGGTAGTTAGTTTTTCTAAGTTGCACAATTCTGCAAGTTCTGATGCTGCTCAAGGTGACGCCTTTGTTTCTTGAGAGGCTGGAGGCCAACCCTGACGACCACCTACCAATTTAAATTTCAAACCTAAGTACTCCTATTGATGTTGCAGAGTGGGGGCTTATGATGAACAACCATTAACTTTTTTTTGGCGTTGATGGGTGGGATGCCCCTAGATCTTTTTGTGTTTTTACGGTTTCTGCAGTAAAGCAGGGAGTTTTTTTATGGAGAAAGTGTGTCAGATAGGTTGCTTTTGTGAAATGCATGCCGAATCATGGATCTATAAAACACAATCTTTTGTGGTTGCATTGCGACTTGCTCATGCTCTTTTCATTTTGATCTTATGGCGTAACTCACCTGTTGGAGCTGATTGCGTGATGTTCTAGTATGCATTTCGCAGCCGCAGCTGCTCTTGATTATCTAGCACTTGATGTTGGTCGTTTGCCATTCTTGTGCTCTGCTAGGTTCAACGCCTCTATTATATGCAATATTCGGTTGTGGATCAACATCAGTTGTAAGGTTTCTTCTTGATCGTGGTGCTAATCCAAACAAAGCAGATACAAAAGGGTTTACTGCACTCCATTATGCTACAATGACAGGTTCTCTTTGCCCCTGCGTATGTTGTTTCAGTTTTTGTTACCCACAGTTCTGTTTGCCTGATCTGTTATGCTTCATATTTAACCTGTAACTGGTTGTGGTGTCTGTCCTGCAGTAAGTTTCAGCTCAAGTTTTTTTTTACATTGTACTTTTGTAATGATTAACTAGAGGTAGTGACAACAGTTTTTAATTAGCGACGCAATTTTGTGGGCTAATAGTTAATGTTCCTAATGTTGAGGCAATAGGAACCAGCGTCAGTTGAGAAGTTTTCTTTTTCAGATAGCTAATTCAACATATGCCATAACAATACACATAAGTACAGTCGAACAAGACTAAAACTAAGGCTTAAAAGTCTAGTCCTTGGCTTGGAAACTCAATTTTGGTCTGTCTGGTTGGGTACAGGAAGTTTTTTTTTGTGTGTGGTGCGTATGCTGAACCATTGGCCTGAATCAGGTTTCGTTAGCAGCCCTAACCATATTGGCACACAATAATCAATTAAATGATTAAATCGTTCATCAGGCACAGATACTGACGAGGCAGACATGATGTGGGCAGCTAACACTCGAGGTAATAGGCTATATTCTGTATTTTATTTTAATGTATCCTTGATGGTTATGTGACGTGAGCATTTTCATTTATTTCATCCAGATACCTGTGAAATAGCAGAATTATTATTGTCCAGGGGAGCTTATGTTGACCCTGTTTGCAAAAAAGGAACACCACTACACCTTGCTGCTCAAAGTGGAAATGTGAGAATGGTTGAATTGCTGTTGCGACATCAGGCAAATGTAACATCTTTTTCCCATATTTTGTTTGCTCTTTATGATCAAGATATGTGTGTTGTGTACAGTACAGTATTCTCTTCAATATAGCTGAGAAGTCATGGCTGGTTGAATAAGGCTGGGTCTAGCAGTGTTCCTGTATATTTCCCCCTTTCCCAACCCTGCCCAGTCCATAGATTTGATCCTGTCAAGGTGGAACGGGTGTTTGCTTCCTTGGCCCGGCTGATGCAGGACTTACTTTTATTGGCTGACTCTAATCTTATGTTTTTTTTTTCATAATTTTATCATGTATATCATCATTTATCTTTAGATCTTTCCTTTCTCAAAATGTATTAGATTCTTGATGACTGTGTGCTACATGATAACATGGTTAAACCATGATTCTTTTGCGTATTCACATTATGGTAAGTCGTGTTCAGACCAAATTATAGCTTAATCTTCTCTACCATTGTGATGGTGCTCACCTGTCCTCCCCGCTTCTTCCCACCTTATCCGCACAACCGCTTACTTACTGGCCATTCCGAGTGTTGGTACTGGGTAGTTTATGCGTGAGTTTACCACTGATGATAGCGACCATGGAGCTTAGGTGGCGTGCTGTGCTGTTTGATTGTTTATTTGATCCATGTGATGGTTAGTTCATGGAGCTTTATGGTACGGAGTATACCAACTAGTTATCAAGCTGTCTATCTGTTATCATAAAGTGAACTTAGACATTTGATATATAGGTAGAGCAAATCGAGAAGTATGTACATCTTTTTGTCTAATTGCATATTTGATTTCGTCTCAAAAATGAAAGTGGTCGCATGACGCATCTCGTTAGTGCAACTTGACTTGATACTCCATTCTAACTTGTATTGGTATGTTATTATAGATGTACATTTCTGGTTTTCTATATTCTCTTATTAGCAGGTAACTTGTGTGGGCCAGGATCTCCACACACCCTAAAATATTATGTGTCTATTCCTTGGCATACGAAATCGAAACCATAGATCTGACCCAAAAATATTTGATGAATTATACTTCTATTAACCGATTAATGAGACTTGAGAGAATCCTATCCTTGTTGAACTTCTCTGATCAACATGGAATATTATTTATGCCTTGGACATACAAAAGGGTTTATAGTTTTTTATTCCTTAGTATGCAGGATTTTCTAGCCTTTTGACAACTATATGTATGCTATATTTCAATCTGGTCATGGACCGTTACTTGGTTACATCCTGTTTGCTCATGTATTATTTATCCGGTTAAGGAGCTAGCCGACATCAAGTAATCAGCCCTTCTTGTACAGACACTTCTATCTCCAATTACATTTCTTAAGCTGCCAGTTTGTTTGGATTGAGAACAATAAGCTTCCTGTGTCCTGATAGATGGACTTTTTTTATTATGTAAGTCGGTAACATTGAACAATTCATAACCTATAATTACTAATTAGTACATACATATATAATATGACACAATGACAAAATAATCTAAGAGGATAGAGCATTGTTGTTTCTTTTCTGTTTTTTTGGTATGCGAACTATTATAGTAACTTTTTACATGTTCTGCTAAAAGTTGCATATCGAACTTTGGTAATTTATTTCTCCAGGACCCTTTTTTCATTGTTTGTCTGCAAGTAATCTTTTCTTTGTTGTCTCTCCAGCCTAACAGAGTTGTGTACTCATACAATACACCACTGACAATGGCTATCTTCGCTTCTTCAGTGAAATGTACAGAACTACTTATTAAGGTGCATTGACTTGTCCCTTTAGAGCTCCTAGCGTAGATATTTTTTGCGAAGGAAGCTGAATGGATTTGGTTAATGTTACTTCTATCATAAACACAAGTTGTTGCATATTTTAGAAACACTATCTTCAACATTATGTATTATATATTCCATGTTTTAGGCTGGTGCTGATGTCAATGCTGGTAGGCCTGTTACACCATTAGTAATAGCTGCGGCCTGTGGCTTCACTGACTGCGTCAAGTGTTTGTTGGAAGCTGGCGCAGATGCAAATATTCCTGGTAAAGTGAGTTTCTCGTACTGCTACTTAAGTTGTCACTTGTCACTCTTGTTGATCTTCTGAGTTGGGCTACGGATAGCTTAATGTAGCTGCTAAGATCTGTAGAGTTTTAGAATGTTACAAGAGTGTCTAATAACATAGGTAAATTTAGGCCATTTGACTAAGGCCTTAAATGATGCCAAATGTTAGTATTGGGGTTAGTTGGGCTTGGTAAAGCATTTCTTGCTACTAGCCTATTTTATGAGTAGTTTTCATTTTGTGATGAATTTTGATCCATGAAAATAGCTGAAGGCTGTTAATTCAAAAGAAAGAATGTGACTAGCCTGCTAAGGACCAATCTTGATTTTTGACTCAACAAGAAAGTGAAAAAACAGTGTGATGTAGTGTAGAATTGAGAGTTTGGGACAGTTATGATTGCTATAGAAAATAGGAAGTTGTTCTTATCTGGTTTGAATACTAAAATAAAACTCAGAAATGTTGCACTTTTCAAACCAAGGTATGTGAAACTCTGTCGTAATTAGTGGTGATCTTTCATAATTCGGTGAACGTTAGGCTAAAATGCCCCACAATGAAGGTGTATATCTGATCTCTCACAATTTTTTTATCTAACTAATATTGAATCCGGTGCGATCTCTGCTTATAAAACATAAAAGAAAAGAGCAAAATGATTGAAAGAGGTTGGTTTAAGCATTCGTGCACCTGTTCACTCTTTAGACATGTCCAAGATATAATGGGAATCTGGCTACACATACACTTACCTAGACATTCATATTCTTCTGTACAGTACTAACATAATACATGCCCTGCACAATCACCTATAATTCGTCATATTTTGAATCTCATAGTGATATCCGTATAAAATGCCTTCCACATTCTTATGTTACTGCGCGATGGAGAACCTAATATTATTTTCATTCCTTAAGCTCTCCCTTGTTTATTTGTGAGATTTACCCTTGATATCCGTCTTAACAGTGTGGTAGAATGCCAGCAGAAATTGCTGTAGCCCGAGGATGGATGGATTGCGCTGAAATTCTTTCCCCTCTTACATCTGCAGGCATTGATGTAATAATTCAACATGTGTACTCTGTGAGTTCAAGAGTAAATTTGCAGTTTAAATTCTGTATGACTTTCAATTGTTCATTTGATTTAGCATCCTCTCTTCGGTGGAAATGATGGATGTGCTTTGAAAGAGCAAGGGGATGTCGAATTTGAGTCCATGGTTTTGAAAATGCAAGGGGATGCTGCATTTGAGGAAAATGCTTATGCGGATGCGTTGGCTCTCTATACCAAGGTATATTCCTACATCATATAGTTCTTCATTAGTCCTGTTGTGCGCTTTACTCGCTGATCAATCATTTTCTGACCTAAAATGCTCTGAATTATGGGAGCGGCGTCAAGTTTTTTGCTAGATTTACAGACTGTTTCTGCCTTCTTTTCCGACTGAATCTTGTGAATCATATGTCTATCCTATTTTGTCAGTGCATACATATATTTTTGGAAGACAAGAAAGGGCTTTAGTTTGCAGCTAATCTGATGGTTGGTGCGACTAAGGCACCATTTGATGTCTGCAGGCAATGGAGGCTGACCCTGATGATTCAACCTTGTATGCGAAGAGGAGCCTCTGCTGGGTGCATTTGAGTGAAGAAGACAAGGCTATGGATGATGCTAATACCTACGAAGCCATGGAGATGGATCTATCAAGTTCCTGCTGTGAGCAAGCAGCAGCTCTGATACTGATGGAGGTGAGCCGCAGCATTTTCTCCATACTCTGCTGTATTCCCTGGCCATGCGCTGATGTCTGCTTGTCTAGGAGTATGCCCAAGCATGCCAGGCACTCATGTCTGGACTGAAATTGGACTTGAGAAGCGACGACCTGGACTGAAACTGGACTTGCGAGGCGGATCAAGCAGCCGGTGAAGGAACTCGGTAAAATCTTCCCTTTGCTCGAGTTCTGCTTGGGTTTGCTCCTGGCAGGCTGTTGTTTTAGTTTGCTGTTCAGAACTTCAGATGTGCTAAGACTGGGTTATATATATGTCTTCTCGGTAGTGTATGTCTCTGGTGCACGTCACCCCGGTTGCAATCGTATAGTGTTAGTTGTAGAACGAGAGAGAGAGGAAGATTGGCGGAATATGTTGGATGTATTATTGAGCCTCAGGGGCGAGTATATATAGCCGTACAGGAGACCGACTTGGAGTACAAGACAAGAAACTAATCCTATCTCTACCATATCTTTCCGTAACGATTATATACTCTAACATCCCCCCGCAGTCGTAGCGGTAGCGACGCGAACAACAGGAGCGTCGCAGACGGTCAGACTGGAGATAAGCCGAAGTAGAATCCAGTGGGCTGACATCCCCCCGCAGTCGTAGCGGGAACGTCGTGGACGGTGTCGCGGCGTGGAAGCTTGAATTGTAGAGGAAGCCGATGAGGTGCTCAAGCGAGGTGATAGCCCTTTGTGCCGATGTCGAATGAGCCGAGAGCGTAGGGTGGTGAGGTCGTAGTCGAGGTAGCCGTGCGAGGAGAGCCGTGGTCGATGTCGAGTCGGAGTAGCCGGTGTCGAGGGAGTCGTCGAGGAGCCGCGGGCGCAAGGAAGCACCAGGTAGTCAGGGCGCAGTGGTGCGCCGAGTGGAAGATGATGTGGACGAGGCGTCGCGCCGGTTTTGCCAAGCCCGGGGACACGTCGTGGACGAAAGCACTCGTCGGTGTTGCCAGCACCTGTCATGCGTAGGGGCGGTGAGAGGGTGCGGCGCGGCTCAGCCAGTCACAGCGGCGCGTCGGAAGAAGCGGCGTGACTCGCCGAGCTGCAGCGGCGCGATGATGGTAAGTTAGTCGATGTTGACGAGGCGCCGCACCAGGCTTGCCAGACCCAGGGACACATCGTAGACGAAGGCACACATCGGTGTTGCCTGCACCGGGCATGCGGAGACGGGGAACCAGTACGAGCTGTACGCGCCATGTCGGAGGGGCCAGCAGAGGAGGACTCGACGACGGTTGCGGCGCCAATTAGCATGGGGTAGAAGGTGCTGATGTCGCCCGCGGTTGTCGGAGTAGATGAAGTGGTTGGGGAAGATGACGGCGACGCTGGCGAGTAGCTGGTGCTGGACGAAGACGAACAGGCGATCGGCGACAGAGGCAGCCCATGGTGGGAGGGGGCCACGTCGGTCACCGGTAGGAGCGCGGCGACGATGCTCGAAGTAGGCGAAGGAGAACCCGACAACATGACGAAGACCAAGCGCGGACGGTGGCGTTCCCGCGCCTAGGGGGCGGCGCGGCGCATACCACGTAGAAGTCGACGCGCGGGGACGGCGGAGTGGACCGCGTGCCACGGCGCTACGGCCCGAAGGGGCGACGCAACGGCGACGCGTGTCGGGGGCGACGGCGGGGAAGACCTCGGGGAGGCGGCGTGGACCGCGTGCCGCGGCGCTACGGCCCGAAGGGGCGACGCAGCGGCAGCGCGCGTGTCGGGCAGCCGCGGGTACGGCCTCGGGGCGGCGGGGTGGACCGCGTGCCGCGACGCTACGGCCCAAAGGGGCAACATAGCGGTAGCGTGCAGGTCGAGGTAGCCGCCTGGAGAACCACGGGGAGGCGGCGCTGCGGCCTGAAGGGGCGACGCAGCGGCATCCCATTGCTCGATCGGTGGATAGGCGCTCATACTCGGGCGACCTTCACGGGATCCTGTGGAGGCGCACGCGGGCGACTGATCAGGTCGGCTGCGTGACGTGGATGGGGCCGATCGCGGGCGGGCGAATGGCCAATCCGATTACCCGCGAGGTGGATACTCTGCTCGGTGATGAAGGCGAAGGCTGTCGCAGATGACGTGCAGCGGCGGCACCCAAGCGTGCGGTCGGGTGACCACGATGGAGGTGCCCAAGCGGCTGATGCAGCGCCGTGCGTGAGGCGGCCCCTATGGAGGCGGGTGGCGGAGGCGTCCGAGCAGATGACGAGGTCGATGGCCGACGCGGGCGACGCACGATGCGGGCGCCCAAGCGGGCAGACGGGCGGTCGCGGCGGACGGCCCGCGCGGCCGATGGAGCGTCGTGCATGAGGCGACCGTGGTGGCGGCGAGGGGCAGAGGAGTCCCGATCGGAGAAGGGGCGGCGACAGCCGGCGATGGCGACGGGCGAGCTAACGCGCGGAAGGCGGCCATCGGGCCGCCACGTCGCGCGGAGCCGCCGTGGCGGCGCGCGAAGCCGCCGGGTCGGGGAAGCAGCCGGTAGTCGCGCCGGTGACGAAGTAGAGGCGCGTGAGAACGACGGCGGCGGTGGGCGACGCAAACCGATATTAGATCGGAAAACCGAAAAAGAACGTCGATCAAAGGCGACCGACACGAGAGAAAAGCCCCGATCAAGGGATCGGGAGAAAAGACTCTAGGGCAGCCGATCCATAGGACCGGCGGACGAACCCTAGGTACGGGCGGCGCGGCCCCGGCGGAGATCATGGAGATCGACCTCCCCGGGGGCGGCGCGGTGCGGAAGCGGCGGCGGCTAGGGTTGGATCGATTGCTCTGATACCATGTAGAACGAGAGAGAGAGGAAGATTGGCGGAATATGTTTTTTTAGATGAACAGGGAGCCTTCCCCGGCTCCATTTTCGATTAATGAAACCATCGCAAAGTCAGGTGTTACAAAACAGGAACCCAAAACGCTAGTCTATCACTAAAACAATTCTCAGGAACTTTTTCTGGCCCTTGCCATCCACCGCACTAGTTCTATCAGCAAAAAACCCTCACAAAGCAAGCTATAGGCCATAACACCACTCCCACACTATCCAAACAACTGCATTGCCATAGCAAGATTGGCAGACACCAAAACAACAGACAGAAGCAGAACTACTCTCACAGGACCACATGGATAGCATTGCTCTCCCCTGGGTTCTTCTTAAGAAACTCCATCGTCGCTCTGCCGCCGTATGGGGAATGGGTAGAATTCACCCAAGACTGAATCCATCCGAAGTCGACACATCTCATCCTGGGTCTAGTGCCAAGGGTGCCTTCAGCTTCGTCACAAGCAGGTCCATGAACAGCCTCAGTTTTCCCACAGCACCCTCTTTTAGTGGAATCAACCACAGCTTTAGGTATGACAGCGCCAGTCGCCACACCTGCTTCAGATTGATCCAAGAACAGCGGTTAAAAACTAAATTATTTCTGTTGTTCCAGATAGCCCAGAGCACAGCAGATGTAACTATATTAAAATGCAGGAACTTGGTATTACATAACCATTTAGAAGCTAAAGAGATGAAATCTACAACTCTAATCTCAAAAACCTGCTCAACCAAGTCCCACATATTAACTGCAACTATGCATTCAAAGAACAAATGCTTCACCGACTCTATTTCCTTACACATCTCACATTCTAATTGTTTAGGAAAACCTCTCCTCCTCAGATTATCCCTGGTCAAGATTTTATTCTGGGAGAATAACCAAAGAAACATTTGAATTCTGGGAGGGACTTAATGTCCCACACCACAGGAAGGTAAACATGTTTAACCCCCCTGAAATTTATGATGGCATACATCGATTTAGATGAATACACCCCTTTAGATTCATACTGCCAAATCAAAAGGTCCTCCTCTGCAGATAATTCTAACGTCCTAGCAATGTCCACTACTTGATGCCACTGCATCAACATTTCTTCAGAGAAGGTTCTTCTAAAGTCACAGCGAAGCTGGACCCATCCCACAAATCTGCTATCGTTTTGGTCTGCTGATTAGAAACAAAATAAACGTCCCAGAACTGAACTGACAGGGGAGCATTTCCAAACCAAATATCCTCCCAAAATCTAACCGATCTACCATTCCCTACTTTCCACCTATACCAAACTTCACAGCTTTTGTTGCCCACATCACCCCTTTCCAAAAAGTGGAGGGGTGTGTATTTTGACAGCAAAAAATGTTAGGATTCCTAGTATTATATTTAGAGTCAATTACTCTCTTCCACAAGGACCCTTCCCCTTGTATATATCTTTTAACCCAAGACCCTAGCATGCATAAATTCATATCTTGTAGATTGGGTATCCCCAGTCCACCATACTCTTTCTTCATGCACACAGATGGCCAATTAGCTAAGTGTATCTTATGATTACCTTCAGTGTCGTCCCATAGACAATTTGCTAACTGGGCATTGATTAGACTAAGCGCCCATTTAGGGAACTTAAAGAAAGACAAAAGGTAGATAGGGATACTTGCTAAGCAAGAATGTACCAATTCTCTTTTTGCTGCAGAGGACAGCAGCTTCCCCCTCCATCCAGCAAGCCTTTTGATAAGACTATCCACTAAAGGTTGGAGGTCCTCTCTTCTAAGTTTACTGAAATGTAATGGGATTCCTAAATACTTAATGGGGAAATTACCTACAACACACTGCATAATCTCTACAAACTGAGCACAATCTTGTTGCTCTATATTAATGGGGATTAATTCACTTTTATGATAATTAATCCTCATCCCTGAAATCTGCTCAAAACAAGNGTTCATTGATGGATCTACAAATTCAACAAGACAAAAGGTGGCAACCCTTTAGCACACAACTGTAAAAAATGGATTAGACTAAAAAATGGATCTACAAATTCAACCCATCACTTAGCGGACCTTTTGAATTCTACAAAATACTTGTAGAAACTTTTTATCCTTGTTTTAATTGTTGATTTGTCGGCAACAACTACAAACAACTTATATAATACACGAAGAAACAAACATGTGCAAATATTTCCCATGTACTCCAGATTACAACCATCTAAACCAACACCTGCAATTGAATTGCCCAATACATCCTAAACATATCCTGCTATAACATTTCAAGGAGCATAACTTTTGGGGCATCGTATTGTCAATGATTCTTCTCTTGAGAATTGTTTTAAGCCCAAGATGTGGGCATCGTGACCTGGACACTGGCAGCCTAGATTATGTTCCGTAAATACCCAATGCCTTCTGCTAGGATTACCGAACCAGAATCTGCTGGTGAACTATTTATGGACATGGAACAGTCCTGATAGTCGATCCAGCTTTAGATTCTTCCGAGTCATATTTGGAGATTGATCTTCTGTGTCGGGCCCATCTTTCTTCATATGTATTGCTTTCACCAGTATCCTGGTTCTTGGTTCTGGAGTCATCCCTCTCGACTTCATTGTCGTGTAATATTCCAAAGCCTGGTCCAGCTGTCCCTGGGAATGAAGTCCATGAACCATAATAGTGAATGATCGCTGATCTGGACCTGATCCATTCCTCTCCATCTCCTCCCAGACTTGTTGTACCCCCTTTTCATATTTCATACTGACATAAAGGTTCAGTATAAGGTTATATGTGTCAGAGTCCAACCTACAACCTGATTCCTCCATCCTCTGAATCAAATTAATAACATCTCTTGGTTTCTCAGTCGTCTTGAGAATGTAGGTGTATGTCATGTTGTTTGGAGAGCATCCCTTCTTCTCCATATCATCCAGAAGCTCATAAACTTTTTCCGTCCGCCTTATCTTAGAGAAGTGTTTTATCAAAGTGTTGTAGGTAGCCACATCTGCTTGACAACCACGGTCATTCATCTCACGAAAAATCTTAAGTGCTTCTGGAATCTTTTTCTTGAAGCACAATTGGTCAATGATACAGTTGCAGATTGCCACATCGGGATTTATTCCTTTCTCCCACATGCTTGTAAACAGCTTGACCGCCGTGCTAAGTTTGCCGGCTTTGGTCAGTGCATTTATGAACGTGCCATATGTGAAAAGGTCCGGCTTGAGCTTAGATGCAATGATGTGGTTCCAAACCCTTTTAGCATCAGCCAGGCTTCCCTTGACACACCATCCATTAAGAATGATGTTCCAGCTCTTTATGACAGGAGGGAACTCATCCTTCTTCTGCAGAAAGAGGGCCTCGGCCTCCTCGACATGCTTGTACCGACAGAGGGACATCAGAAGTACCTGGAATCCAACCAGGTCGACCTCAAACCCATACTCCTCCCTCTTGTAGAACACCTCGATTGCCTCCTGCACCTTGTGCGCCCCCGCGTACCGGTTCAACAGGACCGCAAACATCCTGTTCGTCACGACTGGCCCGCGCCGCTCTTCAGGGATCTCGTCGAAGAGCTTCCTCATCAGCCTGACCTTCTTCATCCGCCCGAGGATGTCGAGCATCTCGGTGTAGGTCCTCGGGCCATGGGCATACGCAGGCAGCCCCGCCGCCCAGTTGAAGAACAGGAGCGCCACCTGCCAGTTGGACCTCTGCTTCTGGAGCACTCTGAGGACGACGTCCTCATCCATCTCATCGGCGAACCGACGGAGATCTTTGCTGAGGTCGGCATCGGCGGCGTTGCGGGACTTGAGGACTCGCAGGACTTCGACCACGCGGACGTCATGGGAGTCCTCTGGAGCGCTGGTGTGGCAGAGCCTTGGTGATGCTAGAGCATATCCTCTTGGAAGGAGGAGGCTTGGGTGAGAGCTTGGAGGCGAGGGTGCGTGAGGAAACGCCTCTAATGCATTCGGTCGAACAGTTGGTGGGCGTGGGGCGAGGACGCCGAGACACCTAGTAACTGCACACGAGCAAATGTTTGAGTTAGCATCTCTCTCGGGAATTTCAGAGAATGGCACTTGGTTTTCTTACTGTCACGTTGAGACGGTAGCGCGAGATGGGATTAATGGACCCGCGAGATGGCCGGCAGGCTCGTCGGAAGTCGAGTAATAATCAGAGCAAAGAGAGGCGCGAACTGAAAGTGGAGGAAGGATGGGGAGGGGTGGATACCATGCTTACCGGAGATGGGGTTTTTGGTCCTGAAGGCAGCGGCGAGCACGGCGTACGCCGGCGGCGGCGGCATCTTTGCCTGCCGGAGGTGGGCACGAGGGAGAGTGAGGGAAGCGCGTCAACCAAGCTGAGCAGAAGACTCGCGCGCTGGGTCGATTATGCCCCGCAAAACGTGCTTGAAGTCCCCGCCGGTGCGGTGCCGACTCGCCGGTCGTGAGTTCCCGGCGGCGATAGCGCTAGCGCGAGCGCGTGCGTGCGTACTGCTCTGGGCCTCCGGATGGTTACAAGCAGGGGAGTGAGCTAGGTGGGCTGACTTCGAGACCCAGAATACAAAAGCCAACCCAGAATAAATTAACAAGAGCTTTTTAAGCAAAGTAGAGAGTATATGCTGAGTGGAGATTTCTTGGATCTCGGATTTCAATGATCCTGTTATTTAAAAGAATAAAAAATCATATTTATGAGTTTCAATTTTTTCGATTTCTTTACAAATGTTGTCAATTTCGTATTTCACAAACGTGCAAATTATCAATTCTAAATACTTTCTATTCAGAGCCACACAAAAATAACAAACGTCTGGATCTGAGTATGCATATTTTCGAATCGCCAAATTTTATCAGATTTTTAATATTTGTGTAACCTATAATACAAATAAATTTTCATTGCGATTTTTCATGCTTTTAGGATATATTATTAGCTATATCCATTTTTTTCAAATTTTTTGGAACCTATAAATATGTTTTTGAATATTCAAATCAAACTCGTTGGATCTAAAGTCTGAGTGTTTGGTGTCCCGCAAGCGCGAAGCCTAAAACACCTTCGATCCGAGCCCGCTGGAAACTGACGATTTGGTAGTTTTCGTGGAGCCAGGTACCCAACGTGCCATCCGACGCGAGCTGATTCAGCCATCGAAGCGCGGACACGAAATTGTGGAGGGAGATATTTCGGTTATCGCTTGATTCGGCCACCTATTTACAAGCCATCGTGCTCACTGTCCAAAATCTGAAACCACCATCCCCCTTCGAGCTCCGTGGCGATGATGAGAGCTTTCTCACAGACTCCACTAACGAGGACTTCACCGTTGGGCACTCGGCGGCGGTGTCTAATCCTTAATCTTATATCTTTCTGTGAACATGTGCTAGGTTTGTGATAGATTTAGCTGGATTCGATGATCTGCTATCACGATTACCATTTGTTGATCTTGTATCTTGTCTGTTATAGATTTTTGTGTATTACGTGATTTCGAATGCGGTTAGGTCATGATGTGGGTTATTTATATTATGATTTATGCGTACGCATGTGTACGGTAATTTACTCCTCCGTTTCTAAATATAATATGATTTAATTTTTCTTAAGATTCACATGTATCTAGATACACATTTGTGTGTATATTCACTTATTTTAATAAGTATCTAGAGTCAACATGTGAAGTACTCTTGCCAAGCTGTTGTCAAGCCAGTCTTCACTCTTCACTAGCTGCGAGAACGTATCCAGTGAAACCGTGCACCCATTTGAAAAATGACAACTTTATATGTTTCAAAAAATTCCGAAAAAAATTGTGAGACACGGAAGGTGTTCACAATGCCTATAAATTTCAGAACCAGATTCGAAACACATAGGGAGAAACAAAAAAGACAAAGTATAGCATGAATAGTGTTCAGATCACTATTCACATATGGATTTGTCATTTTGTTTCTCCCTGTGTGTTTCGAATCTGGTTCTGAAATTTATAGGCATTGTGAACACCTTCCGTGTCAACACTCACAATTTTTTTCGGAATTTTTTGAAACATATAAAGTTGTCATTTTTCAAATGGGTGTACGGGTGCACGGTTTCACTGGATACGTTCAGCACTAGCTGCTGTCACCTTTTGTTTTCCTCTGTTCCTCCAGAGTCTTGCCCATTTTAGTTTTTTTTATCCATCAGTTTCTCCCTCCACCAGCAACCGCGGCAGCGGCGGCAGCGCGCCGCCGAGCCCGCCTACTCCCCTCCGCCTCCACCTTCTTCCTCCTCGCAAAGCCCCTCCAATGGCCGGAGCCCAGAGACCCGAAGCTCACACCACCGCCGATCCGCACATTCCCCCAAGTGCGACCGAGGCGGCGCGGCGCCTCCAGCGGGTCCGCGCGTGTTAGCATATATTAGTTGTACATACGTGTATTGTAATCCTAACTGTAATCAAACCCTAATTGGTCTCTTGGCCTATTATAAATACAGCCGGAACCCCACGTCTACACGTGAGAGGCTTCCCCCAATCTTCTGTTGCCGTCCTACATGGTATCAGATTGATCCTAGACCTAGCCGCCGCCGCCGCCTAAAACCCTAGGCCGCCGCCGCCGCCCCCCCCCCCCCTCTTCCGCTGCCACGATGACCTCTCCAGCTCACCTCGACGCCACCTCTGGCGCCTTGGTCTCCTCTACCGCCGGTGCCATGCCCCCTGGCGGTGCCTCGCGCAGCCATGCGCCTGTGGTCCTCTCCCTCGACGCCTCCAACTACACAAAGTGGGGGATCTACATGAAGGCCTCGCTTGGCCGCGCCGGCCTCCTCGGCCACATCGACGGCACCACCGCCGCCAACCCCACCGATGCGACCTGGTCGTCCAACGACTACGCCGTCCTCAACCATCTCCACTCCGGCATCGACGAGGACGTCGCGGACATGGTGCTCGCCCGTGATCAAACGGCGCGCCAACTCTGGCTTGCTCTCCTCGAGCTCTTCTCCGCCAACAAAACCAGCAAAGCGATCTACCTCGACAACGATTTTCGTCAGCTGGTCCAAGGCGCGTCCTCCATCGCTGAGTACTGCCGCCGTCAGAAGCAGCTCTCGGACGCCCTCGCCGATAACGACTCACCCGTCTCCAACCGCGCGCTCGTCCTCAACACGTTGCGCGGCCTGGGTCCGCGTTTTGCGTCCGCCGCCACCATCATCTCCATGACGGACCCGCTGCCCACCTTCATCCGTGCCCGGAGCATGCTCCTCATGGAAGAGATGCAGCAGGCTAACGCGGCCGCCAACGCCGCGTCGACGGCTCTCGTCGTCCAGGCGCCCCGTCCTCCTACACCCTCGGCCCCATGCACTGGCACGGCCTGCCGCGGCGAGTCTTCGACCAGTGGCAAGGGCAAAACCTCCACCAAGCCGAAGACCAAGCCAAGGAACGGGGGTGGCCAGACCGCCCCCCGCTCGCGACTCCTGCACCCGCGGGCCCATGGGTCTGCTTCTCGCCCGGCGCCGGGCAGTGGCGTGCCCCCACCGCCCCTGGCATCCTCGGCCCGCGCCCGCAGGCGTACCATACCACCTCGGCGCCGCTCTTCCAGTCCGCACCGTCGTCCACCGCCTCGGCAACCTGGGACAACTCTGCACTGATCGCCGCCCTCAACAACCTCGCCCTGCAGCAGGGCGGCTGGGTCATGGACTCCGGAGCGTCCTCCCACATGACCAACGACGATGGTAACATCTCCGTTCCTGCACCCCTTTCCTCTCCGCACTATGTCACCGTCGGCAATGGTCAAACCGTCCCGATCTCCTCCTCGGGTCACACCTCTTTTCGCACACCCTCGGGTCACACGTTTAAACTCAATCATGTTCTTCTAGTTCCAAATATTATTCGTAATTTGCTTTCTATTCGCAAGTTTACACGAGATAATTTTTGTTCCATTGAGTTTGACGCCTTTGGTTTCTCTGTGAAGGACCTGAAGACCCGTCGCGTGATTCTTCGTTGCAATAGTGACGGAGATCTTTACACCTTTCCCGGCACGTCCACCTGCCGGCCGGAGTCCACCGCCTTGCTTGCGTCGTCCAATAAAGAGCTATGGCACCAACGACTGGGTCACCCCGGCCATGATGCTATGTCCTCCCTTCAGCGTCTAGATTTGATAAAGTGTAATAAAAGTCGTCGTTCTAGTGTGTGCAATGCGTGTCAACTCGGCAAACATGTTAGGTTGCCGTTTAGTTCTTCCACTTCTGTCTCTAGTGCTATCTTCGATTTAATACATTGTGATTTGTGGACATCACCCATTATAAGTATTTCTGGTTTTCGATATTATCTTGTTATTGTCGATGACTACTCGCACTTCTATTGGACCTTTCCGCTTACACAAAAATCACACGCTGCTCGCACGCTACAGAACTTTTTCGCCTATGCACGCACACAGTTTGACGCCACCATTCGCTCTATCCAAACAGACAATGGCACAGAGTTCCTCAACTCCCATGTTGATACTCTTCTCTCCTCACATGGCACCCAACTACGCTTATCGTGTCCCTATACTTCTCAGCAAAACGGCAAGGCCGAGCGTGCTATACGCACTATAAACGACACTATGCGTACCATCATGTTTCATGCCCATCTTCCTTCGGAATTTTGGGCTGAAGCTCTCGCAACATCCACCTATCTTCTCAATAGGCGTCCTTGCAAAGCAATCGCTTCCGAGGTTCCTTACACACGCCTCCACGGTCGTCCTCCTAGCTATGACAGTCTTAGGGTCTTCGGTTGTCTCTGTTACCCTAATATGTCATCCACGGCCAAACACAAGCTCAGCGCTCGTTCTGCCGCTTGTGTGTTCCTTGGATATCCATCCAACCACCGCGGGTACCGCTGCTACAACCCCTCAAACGGCAAACTAATCATCTCACGTCATGTGGTCTTCGATGAGACTGTTTTTCCGTTTCAGATTGCAGCTCCACGGCCATCATCGCCGTCTACATCATCCTCGAGGCGCCTGGACTTCCTCTTCGATGATCCCCTGGTCGTCCATGCTGCTGCACCCTCCGCTAGCACACCGGGGACACCTGCCGCGCCCACGCCAGGACGCTCTGCCGCGACACCACGGCAGCCTGCCGTGGCTCCACGGCAGCCTGCCGCTGCCCCTGAGCAGCCTGCCGCCGCCGGTTCTTCTGCCGCGGCAGCGCCACGCGCCCGTCCGCGCCCTACTGCCTCGACCGCGCCCACGGACCAGGCTCCTCGGACGTCCCGCACTGGCCGTGTCATCCGCCCCGTCAATCGGCTAAACCTCTCGGTCGTCGACGATACCACTGCTCCGGTTCCAACCACCTTTCGTCAGGCTATGCAGGACCCTCGGTGGCATGCCGCCATGGCTGAAGAGCATCAGGCTCTGCTCGACAACGGTACATGGTCCCTCGTACCTCGCCCACCTCAGGCCAACATTGTGACTGGCAAGTGGATTTTTCGTCAGAAGTTCCACTCGGATGGGTCTCTCGCTCGGTACAAGGCCCGCTGGGTTGTTCGTGGTTTCTCTCAGCGCCCCGGTATTGACTACGACGAGACTTTCAGTCCTGTCGTCAAACCAGCCACGATACGGCTGGTGCTTCACATAGCCGTCTCCAGCTCTTGGCCGATCCGTCAGCTCGATGTCAAGAACGCTTTTCTCAATGGCAATCTTGATGAGGTGGTTTACTGTCAGCAGCCACCTGGTTTTGTGGATCCCTCTCGCCCTGATCATGTCTGTCGTCTCCACAAGTCCCTCTATGGACTGAAGCAAGCTCCCCGCGCCTGGTACCAACGGTTCGCCACATACCTTGCTACCCTGGGTTTCACTGCCTCCAAGACGGATACCTCGCTGTTTGTTCTCCGTTCTGGAAGTGACACGGCCTACTTGCTCCTCTATGTCGACGACATCATAGTTACTGCATCCTCTACTGGCTTTCTTCAGCGGCTGTTGGACAGACTGCACAGTGAGTTCGCGATGACTGATCCCGGGGATCTACACTTCTTCTTGGGGATTGCTGTGAGCCGATCCTCTACTGGCATGTTCCTCTCACAGCGCCAGTATGCTGCTGATCTTCTTCAGCGCGCTGGCATGGCTGATTGTCACCCTTCACCGACTCCAGTTGACACTCAAGCCAAGCTCTCCGATACCGATGGTGATCTCGTTCCTGATGCTACGGAGTACTGGAGTTTGGCAGGTGCTCTCCAGTACCTTACTCTGACTCGCCCGGATCTTTCCTATGCGGTTCAGCAGATATGCCTTCACATGCATGCTCCACGACAGCCTCATCTGGCCCTCGTCAAGCGTGTTCTCCGCTACGTTCGTGGTACTATGGATTTTGGACTCCATCTTCGTGCCTCCACCTCCACCGACCTGATGGCTTACTCCGACGCCGACTGGGCTGGCTGCCCGGACTCACGGCGTTCTACATCAGGATACTGTGTCTACTATGGCGACAGTTTGATCTCTTGGTCCTCCAAGAGACAGACCACCGTCTCCCGTTCTAGCGCGGAGGCTGAGTACCGCGCTGTTGCTCATGCGGTTGCCGAGTGCTGTTGGCTTCGTCAGCTTCTACAGGAACTCCATCGACCGCTTCGCTCTGCCACACTTGTCTACTGTGACAACGTCTCTGCCATCTACATGTCGACCAATCCAGTGCAGCATCGCCGCACCAAACATATTGAGATCGACATTCACTTCGTCCGGGAGAAGGTGTCGCTTGGCGAAGTTCGAGTACTGCACGTCCCTTCTGCACTTCAGTTTGCTGATGTTATGACCAAGGGGCTGCCGTCTTCGCTATTCCTCGACTTTCGGTCCAGTCTCTGCGTCCGAGAGCCTCCCGATGAGACTGCGGGGGGGTGTTAGCATATATTAGTTGTACATACGTGTATTGTAATCCCAACTGTAATCAAACCCTAATTGGTCTCTTGGCCTATTATAAATACAGCCGGAACCCCACGTCTACACGTGAGAGGCTTCCCCCAATCTTCTGTTGCCGTCCTACAGCGCGAACCTCCGCTTCCCCGACTGGCCCTTCGTGGCCCCGTCCGCCGCCCACGACGACGGCCTACGCGCCCTCGGCCTCCTCGACTTCGTCCGCCAAGACCTCCCCTCCCCCGACGCCGACCTCGTCGCCGAGCTCATTACCAACTACAGTAACTCCGGGCGGAGCTCCGTCCGTGGCAGACACATCGAGGCCTCCCTCAAATCATTCGCCAAGTCGCTCTGCCTCCCACTAAACTCTCCGTACGTTACCCCGGTTGGCAGCGGTTGGGAGAGGGCTATCGTGACCTCCGCCGCCAAAGAGTTCGCCAAGGTTTACATCCGGCCGCCAATGGAGGCTGCCGCCGCCGACTGGGAGCGCCGCGGGTGGGTGCCCTTCATCTGGTGGCGTTTGGATTTGAAGTATGTGGAGGATGGCTGGCTGGATTCAGTCGACTGGACGTCGCTGCTCTGGGATCTAGTGATGGAGGAAATGGAACACCTGGTTCAGAGTGAGAGCACCGGCAGGGTGAGCTACTGGGGCGCGTATCTGCAGAGGCTCATCTGCGTCCAGATGCCAGAACTCTTCCAGCTGCCACCGGAGCCGCCCCTGGCGGCGGATGCACCGGCGGCATCGCACCACCCGAAGAAACCTGTTAGTGAGAGCCAAAAGCGTTGCTCGGAGCCCAACATGCACAAGACTGAAGCGAAGTCCAAACAGATTGGCCTGGCAACCAAGAAAATCGATTTGGCATCCAAGAAGTTCACCGCCGCATCCAAAAAGATTCATTTGGCATCCAAAAGGTTGGATGTGGCATCGGACAAGTTTGACTCGGCATCCGAGATTATTGATGTGGCATCCAAGAAATTTGACTCGGCATCTGAGATTATTGATGTGGCATCCAAGATGATGGATATCACATCCAAGAAGTTTGACTTGGCATCCAACATTGTCAATGCAGCATCTAAGATGATCGAAGCCGCATCCAAGCAATTTGAACAGAGGGCAAAACAGCTTGGCGACCAAGACGGCGGCATTCAAGCAATGGAGTCGCTCAACCAGGCGCTGCTTACCAAGGAAAGAGAAAGCAATGATGAGTTGCAAGGTGCTCGGAAGATGCTCATAGAGGTATGTGAGCAAATGATAAGTTCTTCGTGAACAATGATAAATCAAGTAGATGTAAGCTGATCAATGATCCCAGGTCCCCGTATTTCATACTTCCACAACATATCTCGCTATTAATTTTGCTTCTAATCGATCTATTGCATGTTTTACAGGCCTTGCAGAAATTTACAAATGGCCGGTCACATATAGCTGTCAAAAGGATGGGTGAGATTGACCCTAAAGCATTTGCAGATGCTTGTAGAACAAATGTACCACACGATGATGAACAATTTAACTCCGTTGTTCTTTGTTCAAAATGGCAAGCGGAAATCGCAAACTCTGGGTGGCATCCTTTTAGGATAGTCACGGTTGATGGTAAAGCGACGGTATGTGGACCATAGAACCTCTGTTCCTTGATTCCATGCTCTGTTTCATCAATTTCTCAAAAAAAGTACTAGCATGCTCTAATACAAAAATACCGAGCAGTTCCATACATCAGATCCAACAACTACATCTATTTCTGCAAACATATTACCTTCTTTTCATAAACTCGCAAGCATTTCGATGGTTCACACCAGATGGTGACATTCTTTCTTTCCTCTTGTCTAGGAAATTCTCGTTAAGGATGATGAGAAGCTCCGCAAGTTAAAAGAAGAGCACGGCGAAGAAGTCTGTGCCTTGGTAACAAAGGCGTTGCGTGAAATCAACGAGTACAACCCCAGCGGGCGCTACGCCGTGCCGGAGTTGTGGAACTACAAGGACGACCGGAGAGCGACGCTGGAAGAGGCCATCCAGTTCGTCCTGAAACAGTGGCAGTCACACAAGAGGAAGCGCTAATCCCCAACCCAACATTTTGACCTGCAGGAGGAGGCTGGGGTGCGTCCTACTTTTGCTTTCATATATATGAAACTTGTATGTATGGCGCATTGAACTTACCGAATGTAGTCGTCGTGCCAGTGGATTAGGTTAGAGGTTTCTAGTGGTTCACCGATTCTTAATGGTCATGGAACTGGATTAACTAGCCGTGATTGCCTTTTGATGGCTAGCTAGCTGAAGTTTAGCTAGATGCTTACTAGTGTATAGCCTTGGAATGTAAGCTAGTACTAATCATCTATGCATTTAGCTTTCCCATTCCTCTTTTGTTATTACATCATTATTAATATGTATGTGATCGTGATGCTTGCCCTGGGAGAAGAGGAGCAGCTGAGCTGAAGGGGAGTAGCTCAAGCTTGACAATAGCGAAATGCCACCTGTTCTGCTCTCCCGCTAGATCCTCTTCACCCAAACCCAGCAACTACACCCTGAAACTGCACACAGTATATATATGCGTCTCTTTCATGCAGCGTTCTCCGAGAAGAAACGATAGGGTAGCAACAATGGCGTCCGCCTTCTCCTCGCTCAATGGCCTCATGGCCCGCCACCCGTTGCTGCTTTATGAGGCCACGTGGACTTCTGTCGCAGCCATGTCCGTGGCCGTGGTGGCGCTCGCGCCAGAGCTAGCCTACGTTTGGCTGTCGCGCCGGGTGCGCCGCTCACCAGGGCGTGCCCCGATGACGTCTTCACAGGCGGCGGCACCATTGCGCTCCCACTCGATGGGCCACCATGGGACCCCGTTTCTGTGCCTGTGGCTATGTTCGGCCGCACCATCCCCGACATGGTCGTCCCGCTCGTGTTTGCCGTCATCGTCGTCGCCAGCGCCGTTGGTGTCTGAGAGGACGATCACGAAGAAGACAGCAGTGGCCAAGTAGGACAGGTGTAGCACTTGAGATGTAGTTTTCAGTTTCTGAATGTTTTCAGACGCAACAAAGCAGACACAGATCTTTCTGAAATTTTCAGCACCTAATTGCTATATTTGTGATACTGAAATGGTTTCAGGAAAAAACATGACTCTGAAAGTAGGTTCATACTAGTTTCAACAATCCACAACCCGAAACGATCGACAAATATTTTGGATATCGATAGGAGCACAGGTTGAGCTTTTTACCACGACCCAAACAAAGCACGAAAGTTTATTCGTGAACAATATTGGTTCACCAAGTGACAGGTTCATCCTACTTGTTGCTGCTACTTCTGCTTCTACATACTAACCAAACCAAATCATCTGTACCATAAGCTTGACAGTGCCCTGAAAGACGCCTTTTCCAGGCATCTCAGTGGGCAGATCTGATGAGCTCTTCGCTGAATTCCCAGAGCCGCTCCGCCAAGGCGTCGCTCTTGGCATGTTTGCTCGTCTTCTCCTCGTTGCAGTCAGCGAAGTATTTGCCTGTCACTCCCTTCAGCTGGGGGCTGAGCGCTACATAACATGTAGTTGCCGCTCCCTGAGAAAAAAACATGAAGCATGTTTTATGTAAGAGAAAGTTCAATTCAGAAGGAGCTACGAAATGGCAAAGATTCTTCATTACTTGCGTCATTTGACAATTACTGTTATTTATGTTCTTTCTTTGATACAGTTATATAGCTGTTGCTAGGAATATGAATTTAATTAATGACAAGAACAGGGAAGAACCTGGGGAACATTCTTCCAAAACAAGTAGGTGACGACTTGGATTGCCTCTGCAAGTGAAAGCAAAAAAAAGTTTCATAACACGGTGGAGAGATAAAGGAACTGTCCCTGTAACTGGGATTTGCATAGCAAAAAGTTGATATTTCAGAAACAGATTCACAAGGAAAAAAAAGAGATTTGAGAGCATACTCATGAGACCAAAGGAGTGCCTCATCAAATTGGTCATGATCAACCCAGGATGAACGCAGTTAACTGTGATGTTAGCTCCTTCCTCCTGTTTCAGTAGCATAGTTTATGGTACATCAGAATGGAACACTCAGCAGGGGGTAGGAATTTAATACATAATACAAGTAGGTCTAATAATAATCATCATTGTCCTGGTTGAAATCTACTAAACGGATAATTGATGATACTTTTAGCAATAAATAAGATGAGCAGGGTATTGTAGCCTAGGTAATCTCTGAAATTTTAATAATCAACACAGTTCATCAAGATCTGAAGTTAACATTTCTAAGGTTTTACTGGTTGTTAATTACTAATGATGATCCACACTTCATAGTATGGTAACAGGGGGGAAAACATTATGATCACGATAGACAAAATGTGCAACATTTTCATGATCCGTTTTTCTGAATGATAAGGGAAAAGGCCAAAGAAATTGAAAAAAATGGTACCTTGAGCCGTCTAGAGAGCTCTTTAGCGTGCAGAATGTTTGCAAGCTTAGATTGTCCATAGGCCTTTTTATCATTGTATCTGCCAATGCAAAACCATTAGCAACAGTTGATATCGATAGTAGATTTTCTTGTACAAAACCATAAGTACACATACATTTCCTTGTTATTGAGCTCATCAAACTGAATCCCGCTTGGATATGTATGGAGGTGGGCAACTGAGGCCAAGTTCACAATGCGACCTTCAATACCCGTAGACTTAGCAGTTGCTTTCATATTATCAAGGAGAAGGTTGGTCAGCAGAAAGTGACCTGATTGAACATAAGGAGAGAAAAAATTAGTATAGGATATCCGCCATTGATATTGTCTGTTCCATGTATTGCTGACACTTAGAGACAGTACCGAGATGATTGGTGGCAAACTGCATCTCAACCTCATCTTCAGACAGTTGGAAAGGACAGAACATCACACCTGCATTGTTTCTGCAGAACAGAAATATTTTGGAGGGCTTAATTCAGTGAAAATTACACAGTGCTGCAATACACTAGCTGTGATATACATCAAGATATGTAAAACAAGTAAGTGCAGTATAGATGAAGGAGGTTACATCAAGATGTTCAGAGGAAGATTCATCGAGTTGAACTGGTCGGCAAAGGCTCGGACAGACTTGAGGGAACTAAGATCAAGCTTCAGAACATCGATACGAGCTGTTGGGTTTGCCTCTGTGATGCGCTTCCTTGCCTCTGATGCAGCCTCTGTGTTTCTCGCGGCGATGATGACATGGGCTCCTCTTAGGGCAAAGACTCTCGAGGTCTCTAGGCCAATGCCACTAGATCCTCCTGACAGATATCAGAATTCCAGATGTCAATAAAACATGAATATATCATAAACTTACTGTTGGTATTTAAAAAAAACTTGTAGAGAAGCTGTTCAGGGGAAAAAAGCTAGTGGCACTGTTTCTCTACGAAAACAGCTCCCATCAACTTAACCAGACTTGGTTCTGAATAAAATGCAGAAATTAGCCTCACAACCAACCAGGAAAAGGAGACGATTAGTTTCAACATCGAAGCTTTAAAAGAGTACAGTGCAATTGAAAGGGTAAAAGAAGATTGTCATCTAACTGAAAGGATCTTGTCACTGTAGAATATAATCTGTCATGCGATGAGCTTAGACTAATGCACATAGAAGAGGGATAAAAATAGCAAAACAAAAAAAAAGTATGCCCCTCTCTAGTGCCTATCAATAAATTTTACTCCCGCCAGATAACTTTTCAGCACTACTACCTAAGACAATAAGCTGCATCACCAGATTCGTGTGATTATTAGCAGTGAGTTTCTCGCTGTATCTACACAGGATTTGGTTTACCCCCAAAAACAGCTTCGATCTAAGGTGTGGCTTTACCACGGAAACTAAATATTCATCTTAACAAAAAAACAGGTATCTGGATATTGGATTGGTTCTTGTAAAGAGGAGGACTAGCAGATAACACCAAAGACATTCAGTATTGATTCAAGGCCACACAAAACCGTGCCCAAATGACAAGACCCTGAAAATCCAAGCTGCATGTACTCTCATGCTCCACAGAAAAATAAGAGGAATTATCCAAATTCCTCACATCAAAAAGTAAAAAAAGGCAGTAATTTTCGTTTCAAGTAGTTGCAATTTTTCAATAAGAGATGAGACCATGATATCAGGGACATGCCAGTACAGTTGAGTACAGAACACAGCATACATCTCAACAAGGAGTAGCTAGTACTTGTACAGTGAGGCCAGAGTATTTGTTAAAAATCGTCAAACAAGGAATTCAAAACATTATACTGCTGCTAGTCAGGTATTAGTACTGTCGCTGCTGCTGCCAGTGACGGACAGGCAGACAGTAGCTCATAAACCACGAGCCAATTCAGGGTGGGGCTAGACTGGGACAGGGGGAGAGATAAGAGACCTCCATCTCAGATGACAATTATTAAAGCAGCCAGAGGAAAGATTCCTCCTTGGGCGACGAACAATCTACGACCCAGTTGAGTACTGTACGAGGATGCAATGCAATCTGGGTCGTCGCCGCGAGGTCGGAGGAGGAGGAGAGGGAATCCGACGATGGATAGTTGGAATGCTGGTTGCTGCTTACCGGTGACGAGGACGGTGAGGTTGGAGGCGTCGAGGCCGGCGGTGACCTGCTCGGCGGTGGAGGCGGAGCCGAAGCCGCTGGCGCCCGGCTTGCCGGTGACGAGCGAGAGGAGCGTCGGGTATCCCATCTGCTTCTGCTGCTCCTCGACTCCCGGAACCAACTAACTCGACGGGTCCGTCTAGTAGCAGAACAAGAACCGAATGTGAGCGAGAAGAAGATGCAAGATTCCGACGAGATCGTGCGCGAAAGAAGGAGAGGACGATGGATCGGTTCTCACCTAGCGGGAGGGAGGGATGGACGGATGAATCGATGGACGGAAGGAAGGCAGGCGGCGTGCACGGGCGCGGGTGGGCGTGGGCGGCGGGGTGAGGAGGGTGGGAGGTTATTTATGGCCGCGACGCGTGGTAGCAGCGGTTCGGTTGGGGGGTAGAGTATAGGCCGCAGCCCGGCCGGCCTCGACGCAAACTCAAACTCCGATGAAATTGATCGATACAAACTCTCCATTTGGACGGGTGAACAGAACTCAACTCCTTGCCGGATTCTTCTTCGACGTCTCGATCAGGGAAGAAAGAGGAGACGTCTTGGGCGTAAAGAAAGGAAAGTATAGACAGAGGTATGTAGAGAACGAGTTCAGACTTGAGACGTATATATTGATCAACTCTTTGGAAATTTGTTTTGACATATGGGAGCATATGCTTCTCCAACACGGAAACAATGTTTTGAAATGTTAATGAGTTCCGAACAAAACAAATAGCGTCAATATCTCGATATTCTATGTGTGCACGTCAAGTTTCACACGCAAAAAAACAACATTTTCTACGAGCTGTCGTTAAAGTTTTTTTTACACCTAATTTTATCTCCTTTACATTGGTCGCAACAAAAGCCGATTTTCCATGAAACGACTTCCTGAGCCCGTAGGATGTCGAGATGTACCCGAAAAAAATTGTACGAATTGTTTAACATCTAAAATGAGTTTAAAATGCAACTTCGAGGAATGGAAGATGAGTTTTGTGACTGTTTGGGATTAGAAGAAGAAGACGACGACATTACACCATGATTTAGTTAGCTCATGGAAGGAGACAGGCTCACCACACGAGCGGGCATAAAAAATGGCATATTTTATCCCCTTGTACAGGGGATGGAAAAGGAGTGTGTGCGTGGAGACAGGTCACTGTTGCTTCATCGTCTCGATCTCAATCTCATTCACGGTGTATGTAATAACCTTTCCTAAAATAGGCCCTACCTTTGCCTCTAACAAACAATTCCAACAGTCATTAAATTCCTCTCCTTCATCCAGATCACAAACAGCATCTCGCGCTACAGGCTCTACCAGCTAGATCTTGTTTTTTCACCTGCAACCTGGGAGCTTCCACATGCAACGAGTAGGCCAGCTTTAGCATGACAGGACCGCCATTCCACACGCTGCCTACCAAAAGCATTTATGCCGCTCTTCACTTCAGTACCTGCTTTTCAAAGTTCGCTTCACCTCTTCAATTTCAGACATACGAGTATGTATGTATGTACGAGATGCATAAACCATAGTCTGTGGTGTTCATATGCTGCAGGCCGTTTGGTTTGCATACATGCATGTGGATGAGCGATTCGATCTCCTGTTGACAATGGTCATGCATAGACGATTGAACGCACGCCGCCATGCCACACCATACCATATAAGCTAGGTTTGTATACGAGCTTGCCTTCACCGCAAGCAACGTAGCGGATGCTGATCCTGCTTTAATTTGCGTTATGGAACTGAAACATGGCATGCCAGTCCTAGCTATCTCGTCCTATATAGCTTCCTTTAATGAGCTAGATCTATGAATGAACGTACCAAAGCACTAACTAATTAAATGGCTGCAAAATCCGGTAAGTGATCAGTAGTTCAGTACCTAACATAACATTGCAGTTTAATCTTCTTCGAGCCAGCCGGTACTAACGTGCTCTGTAGGCTTCCTTCCACCAACAAATTCCAGCGATTTAGGTGTGCATTTAACGATGACACCTCCAGATGTGCAGGCAGCAGCTTCTCCGGACAGTGGTGCAGTGCAGTGGCCTCGCAGCATTTAAACGCCACACTCGACCTCTCGACTGACCTCTTTGATTCGGACAAGTATATATGGATAGATTGATCTGCACCTCGGCCTGCTGCATAGTACTCCTACATATATGATTGAGCGATCCCTGAGCTAGAGCAGAGGTGCGTGCATGTGGCAAGAGCCCACGAGAGAGCATTTATCTTCCATTAAATCCCCCTAAAAGCTGCAGGAAGCAAGAGGGATTCGGTGTTTGTGGAACGATAACTCCGGCCCATGACCAATCAGCTGGGCACAAGGTGTTATTTTGCAGTGATCCAAATTCATACTAAGTTCTGACAGAGCGAGCGAGGCCTCACCGGGAGGCTGTGCCGAAGCGAAGCGGTACGGTACGAGTTGTTACCGAGTTGGATTAGGGTTCACATGTTACCGACCTATTAGTTCAGGACCACTATGAGTACATCTTGTAAGCCACCGGTTTGGATAAGTCGAAAATTATAAATCCCGGCGTTTATAACCTCACCCCAATATAGTGAAGTTTTGCTGGCTGGCGCCCGTGGTTTTTTTCCTTCTTTGTTAAAAGGGTTTCCACGTTAAAATCTCGTGTCCCCGTTGGTTTGATCTCTTCTATTCATTGTTTTATTTGCCTATCGTTTATAACACAAGGCACATGTGTACAGTTTTCTCAACAGCAGCAACAACAAAAACACATGTATATAGTACACGTATCACTTCTTTTTACACCGTTTTATGGTCTCCAATGTTGGTGATTTAGGACATCTACATTGTTTCCACCTTCCTAGGTGAAACTTTTTATTTAACAATTATTTTGTAAGAAAACAAGTTGTTGTAAATTAAAAAATACTAACTCAAAGAGTGGAGACTTTTGGCTCCCGATCTCAGGTTCGAGTGATCAAGTCATGACGTTATTTGATCTGAGATACCAAATATCCACGAGGAGATCCTGTTTGAAAAATTCAAAAATATTAAAAAAATCCGGATGTAGTCAATGGTGTATCCCACAAAAGTGTAAAATATCATGTTCAAATATTTTGTATTCCTAGCTACCCAAAAATGACAAATGTGTGGATCTGAGTATGCATATTTTGAAAATCTCCAATTTATCAGATTTGACATTTTGTGTAGCCCATACACATAATTTTGCATTGCAATTTTCCGTGCTTGTAGGATAAATCATTGGCTATGTCCAATAAAAAATCCATTTTTAAAAATTTGTAAATAAGATTTTCGAATATTTAAAATGAAGAAACCACTGGAGTTCGAGAGCCAAAGACAATTTTCTTAACTCAAATGCCTATATTATCAAATTCCTATTGAGGGTGCAACTTAAGAATGTTTGACTGGCCCAAATCCTAAACTACCTATGCTTGCGATCAAATTCAAGTGAAGTTATTGAACGTGTATATCAATGGTTAACCCAAAGAAGTTAATGGAGCATACATTATAACATATACGTCGATGGTGCTCAAAAGTAGGAAATACTTCCTATAGTTAGCAAAAAGGTGACGTTTTAGACATACCTTCGGTCAAATCTGAAAAAATTGACAACAAATATTGGTTTTAATATTTGAGCTACAAAAGAGGTGCGTGCATGTGGCAAGCCCATGAGAGAGAATTTATCTCCCATTAAATTCCCTAAAAGCTGCATGAAGCAAGAGGGATCCAGTGTTTGTGGAACAATAACTCCGGCCCATAACCAATCAGGTGGGCACAAGGCACAGGTATAATTTTTTTTAAAGGTATGTATATACAATACACGTATCACTTCTTTCTACACTGTTTTATGGTCAACAATGTGGGGAGTATTTTGAAAGGAGGTTAATCATAGATTATTAAAACCCTAGAATAAATTCTTCCTAGGTCGATGCCCGAGCGGTTAATAAGGACAGACTGTATATTCGTTGATGATATGTCTACGCTGGTTCAAATCCAGCTCAGCCCAAAAATCTAGGACTTCGTGAATATGAACTAAATCCTTTTTTTTCTTCCATAAAATAAAATGTATGATCTATAGAAATAAAAGATTAAGAAAAAAGGGATAAATTTGATTTCTAACCCATATCTCTTCTTTCTCATTCCTTTCTTACAAAACAAACAAAAGAGGTTTTCTTATTGAAGGGTGGATTATTATCATGTAAGTGGATTAGGACATACATTGTTTCCACATTCCTAGGTGAAGTTTTATTTAACAATTATTTTTAAGTCAACATGTTGCTTTAAATGTTTTTTTATAAAAATACTAACTCCTCAAAAAGGGGAGATTTCTGCCTCCCGAGCTCTAGTGATCTGTTATTTTGAAAAAAATTGAAAATCATATTTATGAGTTTTAAGTTTTTTTGAAAAAACATCCGGATGTAGCTAATGGTGTATCCCACAAACATCTTATACATAAAGTTCCAATACTTTGTACTATGAGTTACATAAAAATGACTATGCATAGTTTCAAAATCTCCAAATTTTATCAGATTTTTCGTTTTTGGTAGCCATAATACACATAATTTTTCATTGCGATTTTGCGTGTTGTAGTATATGTCATTGGCTACGTCCAAAAAAATTCCATAATTTTTTGAAATCTAAGATTTGGTTTTTGAATATTCTAAATTGAATAGATCACTGGAGCTCGGGAGCCAAAGACAATTTGTGTCTGTATTATCAAATTCCTATTGAGGCTCAAGCTTATGAATGTTTGACGGCACCAAATCCTAAACCGGCATATGCATGCGATCAGATTCAAGTAAAGTTATTGAACGTGTAATCAATGGTTAATACAAAGTTAATGTAGCATGCATTAACATATAAGTCGATGATGCTCAAAAGTAGCCAATACTTCCTCTAGTTATTAGAAGCTGACGTTTTAGACATACCTTCGGTCAAATTTGGAAAACTTTGACAACAAATATTGGTTTGAATATTTGACCTAGAACAGATGCGCCTGCATGTGGCAAGCCCATGAGAGAGCATTCATCTTGCATTAAATCCCATAAGCAAGAGATATCCAGTATTTCTCGAACAATAATTCCGGCCCATAACCAATCAGGTGGGCACAAGGCACATGTATACAGTTTTCTCAACAACAAAAATGGCTTGTGTATATAGTACACGTAAATAACTTATTTTGCACTATTTTATGGCCACCAATGTAACCCGTTTAGGACATCTACATTGTTTCCACCTTCCTAGGTGAAATTTTGTTTAACAATTATTTTGTAATGCAACATGTTGCTTTAAATGAAAAAAATACTAACTCAAATCCCTATATATTATCGAATTCCTATTAAGGGTGAAACTTAAGAATGTTTGACTGGCCCAAATCCTAAACTACCTATGTCTGCGATCAAATTCAAGTGCAGTTACTGAACATGTAATCAATGGTTAACCCAAAGTTAATGTAGCATGCATTGTAACATATACGTCGATGGTGCTCAAAAGTTGGCAATACTTCCTCTAGTTAGCAAAAAGGTGAGGTTTTAGACATACCTTCGGTCAAATTTGGAAAACTTTGACAACAAATATTGGTTTGAATATTTGACCTAGAACAGATGCGCGTGCATGTGGCAAGCCCATGAGAGAGCATTCATCTTGCATTAAATCCCATAAGCAAGAGGTATCCAGTATTTTTGGAACAATAATTCAGGCCCATAACCAATCAGGTGGGCACAAGGCACATGTATACAGTTTTCTCAACAACAAAAATGGCTTGTGTATATAGTACACGTAAATAACTTATTTTTGCACTATTTTATGGCCACCAATGTAAGCGGTTTAGGACATCTACATTGTTTCCACCTTCCTAGGTGAATTTTTGTTTAACAATTGTTTTGTAAAGCAACATGTTGCTCTAAATGAAAAAAAAAATACTAACTCAAATCCCTATATATCATCGAATTCCTATTGAGGGTGAACTTAAGAATGTTTGACTGGCCCAAATCCTAAACTACCTATGTCTGCGATCAAATTCAAGTGCAGCTACTGAACGTGTAAATCAATGGTTAACCCAAAGTTAATGTAGCATGCCATTGTAACATATACGTCGATAGTGCTCAAAAGTTGGCAATACTTCCTCTAGTTAGCAAAAAGGTGAGGTTTTAGACATACCTTCAGTCAAATTTGGAAAACGTTTGACAACAAATATTGGTTTGAATATTTCAACTGTAAACTTGAAAATCTTGACCACCACTTTTAATTGCAATTAGTTATTGTACAGAACAAGAGAAGAAAGAGGCTTGTCGATCAGATTTTGGGACTTGTTGGCAGAAGAATCAGGATTAGTTAGTTAGTTAGTAGTTCCGTCCATGTTACTGACTATTGATCAATGTATATACTCCAACAAGATAGGTGAGGGTCTTCATCTTGCCACTCTCTCACGTTGTAGCCTTTCCCAATTTAAGCCGAGCGCTACGTCTACCTGCTAGTCTTGTTGCACTTCTTTGACTCTAACCAACAACTCCAACGAACAACTAACTCTTCCTTCGGAGATAATAGCGCGCGTCTCTCTCGATTCACACGGTACGATCGAGAACGTATATACATATACTACACAGTACATCAATTCAATTTTAAATCTGAAATCCCAACACATGGAAACATATATAATTTTTTCTTATTTGGGGCCCGAGTGAGAAGAGCCGCCCCCAATACGCGACAGCTCGCCCGGATGGCACTAATATAGCCCATCTCCGAACGAGCATCTGGACATTTTGTTGGTGTCCCGACCGAAGATGCTCTCAATGAGCGTGATCCGGACCAAAGCACTAACTAAATGGCTGCGAAAATCCGATAAGTACCTAACAGAACATTATTACAGTTTGAATCTTCCAACCGGCCGGTACTAACGTGGTCGATCGATCTGTCTTCCACCAAAAAATGCCAGCGATTTGAATGTGGCAGGCCAAAGCATTTAACGACACCTCCAGATGTGTTTGCAGCCTGACAACATTTAAACACCACACACTTGACGTCTTCGATTCAGACAAGCATACATGGATAGATTCTTACTAGGATCTGCACCTCAGCCTGCTGCATGCCTGCATAGTACTACTCCTGGAGTATGATTGAGCGATCCCTAGGGATTCAGTGTTTATGGAACAATAACTCCGGCCCATAACCAATCAGCTGAGCACAAGGCACATGTGTACAGTTTTCTCAACAACAACAACAATCGTGTACACACTACACTTATAACTTATTTTTCCACTGTTTTATGGTCACCAATGTATGTGATTTAGAACATCTACGGAGTACATTGTTTCCACCTTCCTAGGTCAAATTTTATTTAACAATTATTTTGTAAGAAAACATGTTGCTTTAAATTAAAAAATACTAACTCAAAGAGTGGAGATTTCTGCCTCCCGAGCTCCCGTGATCCTGTTATTTTCAAAGTTTCAAAAATCATATTTATGAGTTTCAAATATATTTTAAAAAATCTGGATGTAGCGAATGGTGTATCCCATAAAAGTGTAAAATATCAAGTTCAAATGCTTTGTATTCTGAGCTACACAAAAATGACAAAAGTGTGGATCTAAGTATGCATATTTTCAAATCTCCAATTTATCAGATTTGTCATTTCTGTGTAGCCCATACATATAATTTTGAAGTGCAATTCTCCGTGCTTGTAGGATATACCATTGGCTATGTCCGACAAATTTTTTCTTTTTTTGTAATATATAAATATGATTTTTGAATATTTTAAAATGAAGAGATCACTGGAGCTCGGGAGCCAAAGACCAATTTCGTAACTCAAATGCCTATATTATCAAGTTCCTATTGAGGGTCAAGCTTATGGATGTTTGACTGGCCCAAATCCTAAACTACCTATGTTTACGATCAAATTCAAGTGAAGTTACTGAACGTGTAAATCAATGGTTAATCCAAAGTTAATGTTGCATGCATTGTAAGATATACGTCGATGGTGCTCAAAAGTAGGCAATACTTCCTCTAGTTAGCAAAAAGGTGATGGTTTAGACATACCTTCGATCAAATTTGGAAAACTTTGACAACAAATAGTGGTTTGAATATTTCGACTGCAAACTCGAAAATCTTGACCACCACTTGTACTTGCAGTTAGTTACTACAAAACAAGAGGTAGAAGAGGTTGATCAGATCTTGGGACTTGTTAGTAGAAGAATCGGGATTAGTTAGTTAGTAGTTCCCTCCATGTTACTCCAACAAGACAGGTGAGGATCTTCATCGTGTCACTCTCTCACGTTGTAGCCTTTCCCAAACTGGTCCATCGCCGAGCCGAGTGCTACGTATATCTGCTAGTCTTGTTGCACTTCTTTCACTCTAACCGACAACTCCAACGAACAACAAAGGCCTAGTTTGATAGCGAAGTTTTTTCTAAACTGAAATATTACAAAACCAAAGTATTTCAACGTCTGGGAAGCAAATACTATAGTTTTGATGAATACTTCAGTTTCGAAAAAAGAGGGGTCAGGCCTCTTTCTCCAATACTTAGAAAAATACAGTTATGGTGAATACTTCAGTTTTAAAACCATATTATTTATTGGATCCAAACACCTTACAATATTTAATACTTCAATATTTTCAGAAAATGAAGTATCCTATGTACACTTAAAAAATACTTTGATGTTAAACAAAGCCTAATTCTTCCTCCGGATAACAGCGTCTCTTGATTCACACGGTACGAGAACGTATATACATACACTGGTCGGACACAATATATACGTTCCATCACTTCAATTTTAAATCTCAAACCCCGACACATGGAAACATAAAAGTCTGGTGATCTCATCAGCTAATGTGTACACATAACTGGTGACCTCACCGCTACACTTCATATCTATATTACGACCCACAACCTGGGAGCTTCTATATGCAATGAACACTCCTTGTGACTAGTAGGCCCGCTTAGCATTTACATGGCTGATGTGCACCTCTCTCCGAATCCTGACCATGCTCGCGCTGCCGACCACCATCTATGCCGTACGTACTCATCTGAGCACTGATGACAGGACTCTGTTTCTCTATGTTTCCTTTTTGAAATTTCAATTCACGTGTTCAATTGAAAATTCACACGGATATACGAGTACATACGAAAGAAAGTCTGCAGCGTATATGTGCATTTGCTGAAGAAGGCCATTCGATATCTTGTTGACAATTGCCAAATGCAAGCCGGCCGCCATGCCATACCACCATGAACTTGATGGGGGTTTAGCTAACCAAGCTTTGCCTTCACCGCAAGCAACGTAGTGGATGCTGATGCTGTTTTTCTATTCCATTATTGACCTGAACATGGCAGCCAGTCATGGCCGTCCTGTCCTTGCCTGCTTTGCTACAGTACGGTAGTAGATCCGAACCAAGCACTAAATGGCTGGGAAATCTGGTAGGTATTTCAGACAATGGCGCGCTTGGTGCAGTGCAGCAGCCTGCCAACACTCGATGGCGCTTGGATCACGTCTTCCAATTCAGACAAGTATGCATGGCATAGATAGATCGATGCCAACGAACAAACAGATCTGCATATGCTGGATGCAATTCGGAAATCGTCACCTCTATGAATTCATGCAATGGATATAGTAGATAGCCTCTGTGCTCAGCTTAATTTTTGTCCATCGCCATCCATGGACGATACGATCAATTCTCAGTGCCGCCATGCCGTTCCTTGCATCTGGAAACTTGATGTGCTAGCTTCACTTCACGGCCGCGAGCGACGTACGCAATGGTGGATGCTGATGATGTTTAGTTATTTTTGCATTATTGACATGGACATGCATATATCGCAGTGACGAGTCCCTACCTTGTAGTCCTTGCTGTCTGGATCTGGACCAAGCACTAACTTAAATGGCTGCAAAAGCTGGTGCCATCCAGTTTAATCTTCTTCTTACAACCTACCCCAACTCAATTACTGGACTACTTTCATCAGCTATACATGATTTGGGATTCTGCATGCAGCAACTTAAGGTGTGTTGCATGTACCTGCTGAGCTACAATGTTAAGTTCCACCAATACTGGCGAACATAGAAGCAAGGAAACAGGGTCATTTACTGGCGAACATTAAGGGAAACTTCCACGAAGATCTACATATCTGGCTAGAGGCTGGCAGAGCTAGTTTATACGGCACTATACCAACTTTTTTGCAGCACCTGAAACAACCCATAGTAACGGAAAGCGAGCTTTCATACACCTTGATCGGCTACCGAAGTTTGAACACAGGGTTTTTTTTTTTTGAAACGAAAGGCAAAAGCTTTGCCTTATTCATTAATTAAGAAGAAGATGCCCGGTTTATTAGCGGAAGAAACCGGGCGAAAACCATACAACCAACACCACTACAACCAACACCACGAATCCCACACCACCACCGGGAGCAACACCTAAAGCGAGCCACAACCACAAGCTAACAACTACTCGCCCAACCACAACAACGAACCCAAGTGACAACAACCGCAAATTGGCTCAACAATCAAGAAAAAGCGGAAGTTTTCCTTGCGACGCCAAGCTTCTTTCTTGCCCTACTTCTAAGAGACTTCTCCACCTTCATGCAAACACCGTCTGAAGCTGTTCCCGCCAGGACGCAAGCAATATCCTTGCCATATCCAGGGCAAGCCGCCTCTAAATTGACAAGCAAGTCGCAAATCTCTTTGCCAAACAGAGCCTCAGAGTTAGACGCCAACATAGCTGCATCATCAACCTGGTCACTCAAGGAACATAAAGTGCCAGAAGCAATCAAACCTCCACTATCCACAGAGGAGGCCAGCTGGCAGGACTCAGACGGAGGTGGGGCTGGCGCCATGTCCACCACCGAAGACTCCACTGAACCCAGCTCAATCGGAAGCACCATAGGTGATTCCCCACAAGGATCCTGCAGCTCAGGCAACATCTCCACAACAGGAGCCACAACCTCAGAGATGACAACATTCTCAAGGACAGACGACGTCGCATGCAGAGCACGGGGAGAAATTCTCCAAAGAAGCATTTAGTACCCTCATCAACGGAACCAATCTGGAATTCGGCCGACAAAGCCACAACTGATGTAGCCTGAAGCTTGGCAAGGGCATCGTGCAGCTCACAACGAAGCAGCTCAACCTTCTGAAGGAACTCCATGCGCAACAGAGCAAGCTGAGATTCAAAAGCAGAGTCCAAAAATGCCTCGTCATGGGAATCCTTGGAACACCCAGCAGGGGATCTTGGCGGCACTGACACATGCGTCGGAGGACAAGTCTGGACGGACGGAGAGCGGCTTCGCTTGTTAGGAGCACGAGTGACCTGAGAGCAAGCGCGAGCAGCTGGAGAGCGGTCCCGAGCAACCGGAGAGCGAGCACGACAGAACCTCTCCCGATGACCAGGGCGATTACATCGGATACATCTGAAGGGCCCTCGACATGTGCTGACCTGGTGGCCATGCTCAAGGCACCGAAAACACCTTCCACGCGCCAAACGCTTGAAGGCGAGACCACGGTCGAGACCTTCATCCCAATGTGGAGACGATGGCACGCGGTCGGGACGGCCGCCCCGACCACCCTGCACCCGACCTTCCTCGTCACCTGGAGCGGCAGCAGCAGAGAGGCCAACACAGGGCTCCGCGGGAGCCTCCTCAACATGGCGCACATCGTTGCCGGGAGCCGAGCTGGAAACAACACTATTGGTGCCGTCGTCGCCTTCGACGGACCTCACCTCCGCACAAACCGGGCCGCCCGAGGCAGCCGGCGGCAGCAACAAGGACCCAAGGCCCGCTACCACCACGGCAGGGTCGGACCCAAGCTGTCCATCCGACAGGGGAGCCGAGGCGGCGGGCAACGGGGCCATGGCGGCCGCACGGTGAAGCTCCGGGTCCCATCACCCTCCTCCTCGGAACTGGCGCGGAAGACGGTGTGGAGGGTGCGGGCGAGGCAATCCGGCACCTCGAAGTCGTGCACCCTGAGCTTGGGGCCAAACTCGGCGACGGAAGGGGATCGGCGGCCGAGGTCGCGGTCGACGATGCCACGGTGGGCCTCCAGCTCCGAGCAGACCTTGGAGACGAGGGACAGATGGGCGTGGCGCCGGAGCCCCTCGCTCGCCACGCCGGGCGAGCCTGCCCTCGCCATGGGCGCGCGCGCCGGCGGCGGCGGTTGGCCTGAGGGGGCGCGACGCGGCGAGCGCTTGACAAGAATCCGACCACGGACGGCGGGATCCGACCTGCGGGAGGCGAGGACGGCCGCGGCGAGCTCGGCGGCCCGAGCGGAGGCGCTGGACACGGACGGGTCGAGGTCGAGCATGAGGACAAGGCAGGGAACAGAGCGCCGCGACGTCAACACGCCCAGCCCTCGTGATTGCCAGCCAGTCTATAAAAGTGTTGTTATCTTCACTACCGTCAAGATTCAGTAGTAACAATAGAACAGATATAGTCCAGCACGGTAATGTAACAATTAACAGATATTATCCTGCCAGAACTATTAACAATCATCAAATTTTGACTACTTACATTTTTTTTTCTCAATTCGTTGAAAACTATCCTGCTAGAAATTAACAAAGATTATCCTACCAGAACTACCGAAGAGCACAGAGCAAACTACACTTGTTTGCAATCCTGCATAAGTTTGTGACTCCAACCAAAGCTGCTGCACATCAGTCTAGAGCAGGCAGTCGTGTACATGTACATGTTCCCCAGCCGCTAGAAAGGCACAAGCTTCCCATTCTTTCCTTTTCTTCCACTGCACATCTCCCTCTCTCTCTCTCTCTCTCTCTCTCTCTCTCTCTCTCACACACACACACACACACACATCTCTACATCCTTATAAAACAAACAGAACACATGAATTCTACCAGAAAATTTCATCAAAACCTACAAGTGAAACTGAAACAACAGGAACAACAACAGCACGAGATTGTAGGCGTATTTCGACCGCCCCTTCTTCATTCTCTGTGCATCCTTTGGTGGCTGGGCCTCCTCATACTGTCCCAGATTGAGACGAGCAGATGCAGGAGGTAGTAGTAGACGGTCTTGACGCAGGTCATGACAAAGTTCCAGCAAGAGGACGGCCAGTACCACGGATAGAGCACCCGGAAGAAAAGACTTATCACGTGCCTCGGATAACGACCCACCTGTAGCCAACATACCCATAAGGTGCTGAACTTTATTGAAGACATCATGTACTAGTCATTTGGGAAAAAACTATGGAGTTCTGTTGCCAGCAAACTAGAAGTTAACAGTGTCCATCGTCACAATAACTCCAGCATAACAGTATGTGCACACGTGTCATGATCAAGAATAACCGGGTGTGGTATAAATTGACAATACTGGTACATTGGTTGCAAGGTATATTATGAGGAGGACAATTAGTTCACAGTTTCAGGATTACTGACAAACATCACACAAAAAAAAACTGTTATTTTGTAGATGGACATCATGGTTTGCTCCCATGTTCAAACCTATTCCTTGGCAGTATCAGCCTTCTTTTATTTACTGTCGGCGTGCAATGAAGTTCAATTTCAAACTTTAGACATAGGTAGAGCAAACCATGATATATCTACAACAAATTTCGTAATTTCCATGATGTTTGCTAGCTGGAATAATATGGGAGAAGCAAACTACAGTGAGAAACATGCAACTACAGAACTAAGTTTAAGTTAATAAGATGGCACTCACAGGAAAAAGTAAATCCAGAGTATTCCAGGCTGCATGCCGTACAGCTCTTGTTGGGTAGGCAGGTCCTCCAGGGGAAGTGAAGCTATAAAGGCAGGACTTTAATCTGGTGCTTGTACTCATCCTCAATTCCCAGCCTGCGCTAATTGACTTTCTTTCAGGATAAACTGTTACCTTTCATTGAAAAATACACATATTTGCTATACATATATGTTCTGGATAGCTAATACCTTTAAGGATTGTCATTCGAGAAAGGTAGTGCAGAAGAACTGGCTCCACTTTTAGCTTTTGGAGCTGGATTAACAAGAAAAAAATTGTCTATAGCATGTCGTATGAAAGATTAACATTAAATGTTTCATTCAGAGGAAAACCTGATCAGTTAGTTCAATCACAAAGTAATCTGCAGCTCCACCAACCAAGAACGAATTTGGAAAAGTAGGGAAATGCTCAAGAAAACTTTTAAGCAAGTGATCTGCACATGAAAATTTGGGACAGTTAGTAGCAAACAACCAGTAGTCTAGCACTATATGGAGAAAAGAACATACCCTGATCATAGAACAGCATGAATCTGGAGAGGAGGAAGAATAGATTTCTACCAGCCTGTTCACAATGCTCAATTAATATTTGTTGATTATTGAAAATGTTTACAAGAAAAGGCTAGTACATTTCTATGAAAACAGGGAGAGATCGACCTGTAGTGATATCTTACTCAGTTGGTCTGGAACTAAAGCGACTTCTTCAAGGAGATACTGCTCAAGAAACAAATGATGGTCACATGGTGTAAAAGTACAGATTGTCCAATTCCATACCGAGGTACAAAAGCGTAAACAAATAAATGCTTACATGATACAATGGGAGGAAGTGCCTTGTATTGGTTTGAATGTCAATCCTGTCAGAAAATAATTCTATCATATCGTAGGAGTTTCAGCGAAAAAGTAAAGGGACAGTATCGCAATATTCTAGGCAAAATCATCCTGGAGTTAATGACCTATCATCAGATAACAAAAGCTCAAGTTCTTATGATTGCCACTGGCCACCGTACCAAAAAACATTAGTAGCTCCTTGGACAAGAGCAGAGCTGTATCTTAATGATACTTCCTTCCCATCAAGAGGAACTTCAAACAACTGCAATGAAGAACTTGCCATTTACCAAATGAAGTACAGATGGGAGCTAATATAACTTGGAGCATCTTTACCAACAAGACAAAATAACCAATAGAGAATAAAGTAGCTTTTTACCCTCACTTCTGAATTAGCTTTTTTAGGTTTACATGCAGCAACATGGTAATCAGGTCAGGAGCTTAGTATAAGATCAGTGCTAGGAAAAAAATTCTTCACTGAGGCCACCTTCTATTTGCAGTTTAAATTTGATCTATAACAATGTACATCAGTACATTACTGACAACTTGGTGTTATGTAGCTTGTACTCTACAAAGGTACGTTAAGATTAAAACTACAGAATGTGTTCACTAACGGTGCTGTGCAAGTGCAATAGCAAGAGGTGAGATGAAGAAACATATTCTTTCAGGTATGGCCGAAATGAAATCATCCAAGTTTTATGACTTTCTCAGTAATAAGATCGAGTTTGTGTAGCAAAGATAGGAAACAACTCATTGCAAGTCCTAATATCGATAGGGATGTAAATTTCAGTCCATACCCATCTGTGAAAAAGAAGTGCAAATATGTTGGCTGCGAAGGACTGGCTCCAGAGTTGCACTATCAACTCAAGTATTCGCCTCCCACTTTCAGGTACTCTTACAAAGTGATTTGCAAGAATCTCATAGAAGCACAAGTTGTTGTCTTCTCGTTCGTCTACTGGAGCAATGCCCTCATCACTCGTGCTTATAATCTTATCTGTTCATCAGAAAAAAGGACTTTTGAATAATACTATTGTAACTCCAATTTTTTTTAGAGAATGCCATAGTATCACTCTGTTTCAAATAGATGTAATATGAGCATCTTTTTTTTTCTTTCTCAAAACTAGTTGTCCCTCGACACTTCGAGATCCCAGTGCAAGTTTACTCATTTCGTTTCTATTTTCCCTTCAACAATATCATCAATAGAAGAGCTAATTACTTTTTCTTGATGCTTGCACTTCATAACTACTCTTGTTGCATGATTTCTTTGGCTATGAGAAAGAGGTATAATTTAATGAATCTGTGAGGGAAAAAGAGATGGGTAATATGGACATTTTACCCACACTCCTAATTCATGTGCCCAACTCTAAAAGGGCATCTATTTTGGAATGGAGGGAGCAACTTCTAAGACTGAATAGTGTATGAGGTGACCGAAGACTAAACAACCTCGAGAATATCATAAAGGAAAACACCAGAAGTAACACATATTCAGGAAAGAAAAGGAAGTGACAATGGGTAGAAGCTAAATGACAAAAAATGCTTTGTTTCCTTTTATTTCGGCATAACTAAAAAATTGTAAAACAAAACATGAAGGTCAAACATAAGAGAAAACATGGTCTGATGAGTTATTCGCTCTTAGCGTCGAATCTTCAATATATGGCCCTAATCTAGCACAAACTTTATCGTGCTTGGTTGCAAACTCAGAGAGGGCATATAGTATGAACTAATAATAACATCACAGGAAGGTTAGCAGCATTAACAATGGAAGCTACATATCCTGAGAGATGGCGGCACCTCGAGCGCGGTCGTCCACCTTGAGCGCGATGTCGGCGAAGAGCTGGTGCAGCAGCTGGAGACGCTGCGAGTTGGAGGTCAGAGCCTGCACGCAAAAGGCAACAGCGCAATAATAAACATCCAAAACCGTTCGTCTTAATTCAGCCTAAAAGCTTTTTCAGGGTGTCGCAACAAAATGAAAAAGAAAGGGACAAGAACAGGCCCCCCCAATTCTAAACACACAAGGCCAGAATTTGTTTGGCCGAATCTCTCCAAAATTCCACCTTTTTCCCATCGATATAGAATATCATACAAGCACCACCCGACGGACGAGCCGGAGACCAATTCCCCCACCCACGTACGTAGCAAAGCTAGACGACCGAACGAGAAAGGAACCGCCTTCATCAATTAGACGGGGGGAGGGGTCGGAAATGGTGGGAAAGGGGAGACCTTTTGCAGCTTGCGCTCGATCTCGAGGGAGAGGGCCTCGAGGTGGTCCGCCGTCCTTGGCCGCATCGCCCTCGCCGTCGCCGTCGCCGTCGCCGGCCGGCCGGCCCGGGATTTGATTTGATTGGGGAAGGGAAACAACCGCGCTCGATTGATTGGATTCGCTTGCTTCTCCTGTCGTATGGGCGCTTCTTCTCCTCAGCGGTCACATCGGGACCGTACACGTGCGGATGCTGGACGGATCGCAGCCGTTCGTTCGTGGCTCGAGCCTGGCCGCTGACGTGGCGTGGCGTGCTGGCGAGGTGGCTTTGACGCGTGGCAAGGGAAGGGACACGCGGCATGGCTGGAGACTTGCAGTGGTCCGTTGACGTTCAGCAACAGAAGTCGTGCATCGTTGGGTCATGGTGAGATGTTGAGCGGCGAGATGGTGCACGACTTGCTGGATAGATGATGGTTCGTTTTCAGGATGGATTTCAGATTTGCAGGTCGATCGAGGAATTCTGGACGAGAGGATGATCGTGTCGTCGACGGCCTATTACTGATGTAGTACAATTCCTTGGGAACAAGCTGAGGAACCACACATTTGATGTGACGAGGCCTCTTGTGTGTACTTAGATAGCACAGCTGCAATCTTCAATCATACTGGTGTGTACGCTTTAAACCCCTATCTGTGGCCCTCGACCTCTCCCCTTTCTCCCCTGCTTGGCCGTCCCAGGCGTAGATCGGGCCGTTCCCGAGCCTCTCCTTCCGGAATAGCCGGTCGGAGGTGGCGGAGGAGCGGCGCCGGAGCAGCTGTACGGTCTAGTTTTTCTAGGATTCTTAGGGTTCGGCTTTATGCCGGTGTTCGGCGCTATGCCGGGAGGTGGCTGCAGAGTCTCTTGCCCGTGACCGGCGGCCCGCGGCGGCCTATCTTCCTCGACGCAGAGCTCCAGCGGTTGGAGCCATGGACGCTGAGGAGGACGGTTGCTTCCTCCACAAATAAAGGGGCTCATCCCATCAGCGCCGCCCTGTTGCTCCTTCTCCTGCCGGCCCGTCGTGGAGGTGAGGGGAAGGGGAGGAGTGGTGGGTGTGCTGGTGGTGCTTCTAGGCGGTGGTGGTCTCCCACCTCTCTGGCGTGTGGGCGCGACGTTGCGGATTTGGCGTTGGAGCTCCATGGCAGGCTTCCGAGTTGGAAGATGTTACGGGTTGCTTCCCTGCCGAGCTGCTTTCTCAATAAGCGCCTCCGCCTTCTACGAAGCGGTTGCGTTCTTCAGGCTCTGCTCTCGGCCGGCCATGGTGGCGAGGGGGAGAAGGGTGTTGTGGGCGCTTCGGCTGCGTGGAGGCGGTCTTAGGGGTCTTCGGAATCTACGACCTCGACAGCTGGTTCCAAGCGATAGCGAAGTTTGCCGCCGCTATCTTCGGCCAAAGGAATGGCCCTGCTGTGCTCGACCATACTTGCTCGAGCTTCTTCCTCCTTCGATGGAGGATTTTCGGTCCCGATGCGGCCGAGTCCGATCTGGTTTCTTGCGCTCCAAGTGGTTTCGTCCCCGGCGACGGCAGGAACGGTTGCATCTAGTGGCTAGGCGGCGGCGCTCAAGGACTCGCTCGTGTTTGCGGGTCAATGCGAGATCTTCTAGGGTGCAATCTGAATTTATTAGGGTTCAATGTGTAATTAGTGGAGCCGCTTTGGCCCTTTCTGTAATTTTGTACCCACCGCCTTCTTAATGTAGATTCCAGGTCCTTCAGTACTATTAGCGTGAAAAAAAAAACCCTATTTGTTGATGCCTGCATTCATGTCCCCTAAAACTGTTTGATCACTTAGAAATGATTTTTTTCAGTTATTTCCTATCTGTTATGATGATTCTTTTTTCAAAGCCAGCGGAAAAATGCTAGCCATTTTTTAAAAAAAAAATCTGAAACCCAAGTGGTCCAGTAAGAAGACAAGCTGAAAACAGGTATATACGACTTGCACCGCCGTGTAACACAAGATAATCCCCTCTCATAGGAATAATCAAAATTATTCTAATGGAAAATACGTCTATTTTAACAAGTGGACCTCACATGTTATCTTTTCTATTATTTTCTTAATTATTGTAATGAAATGAAAGTACATCTATAGTACCAATAAATTTTGTCCCACTATCCTCGTTTAATTTTTGCATGATGGACGTGGTGAGTGTCCACGTAATGAATTAACCACTGCACAAACTAAGCTTGCACGCATGAGTCCTTTTCCTAGCAAAATGCATACGCGAGCTTTTGTTCCTGGAAAATTAAGTGCATGCAGGAGCACTTTCTTGTTGCCAAGTGCATCTACGAGCTAGCTTATCGTGGATTTCGCTGAGCTTGGTAGATGATTTATTCTTGGTAGCTCAGCTCGAGCTTCACCTTCCCGTCGGACAGGCATCATTTGTAGTCGGAGTATGAAGGTAGATAGCTAGCCGTCAAGGTGGCGTTGCGACATATTTGAAGCAGAGGATTGTTTCAGGCTTTCAGCTGCACTGCTCCACCTGCCCTTAAATAGGACGGGCAGGTCCAAACTTATCTCGAGAACCAACCGTCACACGTCGCGATTAACAGCGGGGTCAATCATGTATAGATCATGCTAACTACGGCATGTGCCCTATATTAATTTCAAGCTAGCTACATAGATTCCATTTACTTTTTAAATTTAAAAATGTTTTATCTCTCAAAATCTAAGTCTAAATTCAGATCTATTTTCACGGTTGTTTTTGTCGCGACGAGATCTTCGAAACTCGAACCATGCCGATATATTTTGACAATTTTCTTTTTCGATTCTAATTATCAGGTTAGAGTCACTTGGTCACCAGACATAGTAAATTTGGTTATCAGGTTAAAATCGAATGGTTACCAGATTTTTTCAACTTCACTCCTCATCAATGTAATACTTTCATAATGGTAGTGTAATCTTTTACGCGCTTAGAATGGATCAAATACTCACCCTCTAGACATGTATATCGTTTCTATGAAATATAGCATGTAAAAATTATCCTGTAATTGTGTATTATTTGGGTGGTAACGGTTAACTAGTAATAAGGTAGCTACTGTACATAAAAAGTTCGTCAAAACATATTAGATCTTTCTTTAAAGTTTTTTTCTAGACGAACTCAACAGTGAAAACAATTCGTCATCGTCAGTTGGATTACTGGTTCAAGAGATTTGAATTTTCCGAACGTAAAAAGATGTCTTGAATGCATTAGTTCCTCCGCTCTTATAGGACCAGAAGCTAACACTCCCGCGCCGGATCGGAATGTTTTCCTAGGCACGTCCTTTTAATAGATCGATAATAGATTAACCGATAATGTATTGGAACTACAATGCATGAACACCAACTATTTATAATGAGAATTATACGGACAAATGTTATTATTTTAAGCATGCGAAGACAATACTCAAATATCTTAGATTGCCTCCAGATTTCCAAAGTTAACTTATTGAATTAATCAAGGAGACAGAAAGAATTTTGTTTCATCAATTCAGTAATTAACTAAAAATACTACTCTAGAATTTTGGGATATTTGAAATCAGACACGTATGGATTGGCACTAGTAGAAAAAAGGGCTTTTGTCCCTGCCAAAAAAAGGCATTAGTCCCGGTTGCTTCACGAACCGGGACCAATGAGAGTATTAGTCCCGGTTCGATCTGCCAGGACGTCGCACAGAGACCGGAAGGCATTAGTCCCGGTTCGTCCGGGACCTTTAGTCCCGGTTCCAACCACGAACCGGGACAAAATGTCTCCGCCCGACAGCCGCCGAGGTGAGAACCCTTTTGTCCCGGTTCATAACACAAACCGGGACTAAAGATTAACCTTTAGTCCCGGTTTGTGTTATGAACCGGGACAAAAGGGTTCGACCACCTTTATCTTCTTCCCTCAGCCCGAGCCATCCTCACTTCTCCATTTTTAGTTCGGTTCACTCTCTCCCAAGCTCAAGTTCATTCCATTTTTCTCCACCATTTGTCAAGATTAGCAGCACCCATCTCTTTAAGGGTTAGCAACTTCATCCTTTCTTCCGGCGTTGCGGATTTAGCTCATTTTATTATAGTTTAGCTCTTTTCATTTTTCTAGTGCAAGCTAGGTGTTTGATGAAATGTCTAAGAGGAGTTATTTTGTTTTATACGCAATTTGAGCTCAAATTAAAGTATGATTTGTTGGTTTCAGTGTCATCGCAACAACGCCGTCGAACCGGGAGCGCCGCCCCGTCGCCGGCACCACCTTAGTGAGCCTCTTGTTCTTATTAAAAAATAACAAAATTGTTATTTATATGATTTATATAGTTACTTGTATAATTTTCTTACTTCTATGATTGTTTGATAAATGTATAGTGCCATGGTTTTGATATCCGTCCCCGTCGGCCCTCGTCCGGTTTATGATTCGGATGTGGTATATTATCTGTTATAACTATTTTTTAATTTCGTTTTTATAATAATTATGCCGACCAACACTTGACATAGATATTTTTATCTAGGACATATATGAACCGGAAATTCCAACCGACCCTCTTGTTGAGAAGTTAAATTTAGTTGAAAAAGAAAACTGATGATTTGAAAGAAAATTGAAACAAATTGAAGAAGAGAAGATGAAATTGGAGTTGTATCTTGCCGATGTCGTCGATGATCACAAGATCAAGATGGATGCAATGCGCTTGAAGATTAGAAAGATTAGAAATTATGCCATTAATAAAGAGGCTTGGTATCATTATGCTGTTGGATCAATTGTTACCTTAGTTGCGATTTGGATAGCATTTGTTGTTGCATTTAAATGCATTACATAGTTTGTATGTTAGTTTCAATGTATGTTTTAATTATGAGAACTATGTATCACATTTGGTCACTACTCTAATTTGGTTTTAATGTGATGAACTTGTATTAATTAATTTGGTCACTTCTCTATTCACGATGTTGTGCGTAATGGTTTTTGATAAACTTAATTATATAATGCAGATGGACCGACAATGGATGTACGGTAACCAACGGACTGACGATTTCATTACGGGGCTGCGTAGTTTTATCAGTGTGGCTGAAGCAAACAATCAGAATGGTTTTATGTGTTGTCCATGTATTGCCTGTCAGAATAAGAAGGATTACTCTTCCTCAAAAATCCTTCACAGCCACCTTCTTCGGACCGGTTTCATACCCAACTATAATTGTTGGACCAAGCATGGAGAAAAAGGGGTTATGATGTAAGAAAATAAAAGAAGAAGAGGACGGTGACAACTATTCTATGTACCCTGAATACGGTGATACTGCAACGGGGGAAGCTAAAGATCAAGAGGCATCAGATGAACCGGCTGATGATCTTGGTCGTGCCATTGCTGATGCACGGAGAGAGTGCGGAACTGATAATGAGAGGTCGAAATTCGCGCATATGTTAGAGGATCACAACAAACCGTTGTACCCAAATTGCGAAGATGGCCTGAAAAAGCTGGGTAGCACACTGGAATTGCTGCAATGGAAGACAGAGAATGGTGTGGCCGACAAGGGATTTGAAAAATTGCTGAAAATAATGAAGAAGGACCTTCCAAAGGGTAACGAATTGCCCGCCAGTATGTATGAAGCAAAAAAAGGTTGTCTGCCCTCTAGGATTAGACGTGCATAAGATACATGCATGCCCTAATGACTGCATCCTCTACCGCGGTGAGGAGTACGAGAATTTGGAGGCATGCCCGGTATGCACTGCATTGCGGTATAAGATCAGACGAGATGACCCTGGCGATGTTGAGGGCGAGCACCCCAGCAAAAGTGTTCCTGCCAAGGTGATGTGGTATGCTCCTATAATACCACGGTTGAAACGTTTGTTCAGAAACGAAGAGCATGCCAGACTGTTGCGATGGCACAAAGAAGACCGTAAGAAATACGCGATGTTGAGACACCCCGCTGATGGGTCGCAGTGGAGAAAAATCGAGAGAGAGTTCCCGAACTTTGCAGATGATGCAAGGAACTTAAGGTTTGGTCTAAGTACAGATGGCATGAATCCTTTTGGAGAGCAGAGCTGCAGTCATAGCACGTGGCCTGTGACTCTATGTATATATAACCTTCCTCCTTGGTTATGTATGAAGCGGAAGTTCATTATGATGCCAGTGCTCATCCAAGGCCCGAAGCAACCCGGCAACGACATTGATGTGTACCTGAGGCCTTTAGTTGAAGAACTTTTACAGTTGTGGCGTGAAGAAGGTGTACGTATGTGGGATGAGCACAAACAGGTGGAATTTGACCTACGAGCGTTGCTATTCGTAACTATCAATGATTGGCCAGCTCTTAGTAACATTTCAGGACAGACAAACAAGGGATACAATGCATGCACGCACTGTTTAGAGGAGACTGATAGTATATATTTGGATAAATGTAAGAAGGTTGTGTACCTGGGGCATCGTCGATTTCTTCTGACTAAGCATCACGTAAGAAAGAAAGGCAAGCATTTCCAAGGTATGCCCGATCATCGGAGGAAGCCTGACCACCGTACTGGTGATGATATATTTGATATGGTCAAGAATCTAGAAGTGATCTTTGGAAAGGGTCCTGGCGTTCAATCTGTTCCGAATGACGGTACCGGACACGCGCCATATGGAAGAAGAAATCTATATTTTGGGAGCTACCCTATTGGAAAGTACTAGAGGTCCGCTCTTCAATCGACGTGATGCACGTGACGAATAATCTTTGCGTGAACCTACTAGGCTTCCTGGGCGTGTATGGGAAGACAAAAGATACACCGGAAGCACGGGAGGACCAGCAACGTATGAAAGATCCAAACAACATGCATACACACGACAAGACCCGGACCAGCTACGCTCTTACCAAAGCAGAGAAGGAAATATTTTTGAATGCCTGAGCAGTATCAAGGTCCTTCTGGATTCTCGTCGAATATTAAGGAATAATAAATATGGCAGAGAAAAATTTCCAAACCTAAAGTCTCATGACTGCCACGTGATTATGACGCAGTTGCTGCCGATTGCATTGAGGGGGCTTCTACCGGAAAATGTTCGAGTACCCATTGTGAAGCTATGTGCATTTCTCAATGCAATATCTCAGAAGGTAATCAATCCAGATATTCTGTCAAGGTTACAGAATGATGTGGTCCAATGTCTTGTTAGTTTCGAGTTGGTGTTCCCCCCATCGTTATTCAATATTATGACGCATCTCCTGGTTCACCTAGTCGAAGAGATTGCCATTCTCGGTCCTGTATTTTCTACACAATATGTTCCCATTTGAGAGGTTCATGGGAGTTTTAAAGAAATATGTCCATAACCGTGCTAGCCAGAAGAAGCATCTCCAGGGTATGGAACAGAGGAGGTCATTGAGTTTTGTGTTGACTTTAATCCTGACCTTAAGCTGATTGGTGTTCCACAATCACGGCATGAAGGGAGACTGAGTGGAAAAGGCACGCTAGGAAAGAAAGAAAAAATTTGTAGGGACGGGCATTCTTTAACTCAAGCACTCTACACAGTTCTACAGAGTTTTACCTTGGTGACTCCGTATATCGAGGAACACATGAATATAGTACGGTCCCAACACCCGGGACAGTCTGACACCTGGATTACACATGAACATATTAAGACTTTTGGTGGTTGGTTGCGAACACATCTCATGAATAACAACATTATTGGAGATCAGATGTACTTGTTGGCCAAGTCACCATCTTCGACTGTATTGACTTTCGAAGGGTTCGAGATAAATGGGAATACATTTTACACGATCGCCCAAGATAAAAAGAGCACCAACCAAAATAGTGGTGTCCGTTTTGATGCAGCAAGCAACAATGGGGAAAAGGACACATATTATGGTTACATAGAGGAGATATGGGAACTTGATTATGGACCTTCTTTTAAGGTCCCTTTGTTTTGGTGCAAATGGGTCAAGCTGAATGGAGTCGGGGTTCAGGTAGACAAGCGGTACGGAGTGACAACAGTGGATCTCAACAATCTTGGTTACAAAGACGAACCATTCGTCCTAGCCAATGATGTGGCTTAGGTTTTCTATGTGAAGGACATGTCTACCAAACCGAGATAAAGAAAAAATAAGCAAACGGATACATCACCTAACGAGCCAAAGCGTCACATAGTTCTTTCAGGGAAAAGAAACATCGTGGGAGTGGAGGACAAGACAGACATGTCAGAAGATTACGATAAGTTTCATGAAATTCCGCCCTTTGCAGTGAAGGATGACCCAAGTCTCCTGTTAATTAATGAAGATGCACCATGGTTACGGTAGAGAAAAAACCCTAACACTAGATAAGGATGTTGGTGATGTGTAATAATTTGTATTCGGTCGATGAACTGAAGGATTTCTAAATAGAACAAAACACACGGTTTCCCCGTCATACAGCCCAACGGTGGCTCGTGAGTGCCTGCATATCAAATGCACCGTTGGGCTGTATGACGGGAATCCGAATGATTTGATTCGGTCGATGAACTGAAGTATTTTGTAGATAGAACAAAACACACGGTTTCCCCTGCATACAGCCCAACGGTGGCTCGTGAGTGCCTGCATATCAAATGCACCGTTGGACGTATGCAGGGAATCCGAATGATTTGTATTCTCTTTCTGTTGTTGCCCCCTCTTGTTCTTCATCTCCTCATGGTGGGTATTTATAGCTAAAAGATCAGGGCAACTCTTCACCTTTAGTCCCGGTTGGTGGC
>QRDG01000423.1:1432415-1527196 GCA_012064385.1 Puccinellia tenuiflora | reverse complement strand
CTACCTCGTCAAAATGAAGAGGACGACGCTCATCCGTTAGAGGGGGATGAAACTATTAAGGATCCCATAGAGGAAAAGGTCAAGGAGTGGGCACTTAAGAAGATGTCCGAACAATTTATCAACTGGAAGAAAAGATTGAACAGGGATTATGTCCAGAAAGGAAAGACTCCGGAATTCACCGGAGCGTATGAGAAGCTCAAAGATCACTGGGACGAATTTGTCGAGTACAAGAAATCGGAGGAGGCTAAGAAAAGGTCAGCAATAAATAAAAAAATGCTGCAAAGAAAGAATATCACCATAGCATGGGGTCAGGTGGCTACAGGGCTATCAAGCCTAAGTGGAGAAAGATGAGAATGACCTACTTCAGAAAGGGATAATTCCCGAGACGCTGCACTGGGCTAAGCTTTGGTTCTACGGGCATGGAGGTAAGTTGCACCCAGGCAACAGGGAAGTGCATTTTTACAAAAGCACAACTTGCAACCCCCCTTGCTGAACTTCAAAGATAATGAAGGAGGTAGAAGATGGGGAGGTTCCATCCAGACAGAGAGAAGGACGAGCTGTCACGCGCCCTCGGGAATCCAGAACACAGTGGATGAACACGAGGCACAGAAGGCTCCGTTCCGTGGAAGTATGGCTTTCCCGACTGCAGTGACACTTATAGAAGCCAGGGGAGGAAAAAGAAAGACGAGGCAGACTGGCTGAAGCAGATCGAAGAAAAACTAACGAGGCAGCAGGAGATACTAGATGCACTTACCAGCCATCAAGCTACGGCCAATCTCAGCGGCACGAAGATCCTGCATTGGAAATTAGCGGCCCACCATCTCAACGGAAAAGCAGCGTGGCTTCCACGGAGCTCGTTCAGCCAGATATCTCAGCTCGTCGCTACCCCATCGATGATATCACGGAGAGGGAAAATTGTGAGCTACATGCTCCATTGATGAACCTAACCGTGAAGGTGGCGGTCGGCGTAGTCTTACCTTCTACACGTAATGGAACTTACCATTCCTCTCCGATTCCAGATGGCTATGCTGTTGTCATAGTGGATGAAATTATAAAGGGATTTGAGGACCTGGAACTTAACTACCCTATAGGTGAAGGGGAGACTGCATTGAGAGATGGCAGAAAAAACTACTATTCTGTGGCGGAAGGAACACATTGTGCTTCCAAATTGGAAGCCAATGCCATCGTCTCTGCCACCTCCGCCATCTCCGCCGCGTCAGCCATCTCTGCCGCGCCAGCCGTCTCCCCCGCGCCAGCCATCTCCGCCGCGCTAGCCATCTCCGCCGTGGCAGCCATCTCCGCCGCGTCAGCCGTCTCCGCCGCGCCAGCCATCTCCGCTGCGTCAGCAGAAACAACCATCTCCGCCACCTCTGCAGAAAGAGCCATCTCCGCCGCCTCAGCTGAAACAGCCATCTCCGCCGTCTCAGCAAAAACAACCATCTCTGCCGCCTCAACCACGGGTTCTAAAGCGGAAGAGCACCTCTGGCACCGCTCCGGCGGCTAGTGCTATAGCTCTGAGTAAATCCTCAAAGAAGAAAGCGAAGGCTGCTCCTGCCAAGTTATCTTACGAGAAGACTCAAGAGGAACTTGAGCTATCAGTAAAGGAAGATGTGGCACGCCAGTTAGCACCGAAACGGCCCCCGCCTGAGCCGAAATTAGATCCGGCAAAAGTGAAGAGAACATTGGAAAACCTGAGGCGACCAACGGCTGAGGAAACGCTACCAGACTACGACCGCTCTATTATTAAGTCACGTACAACTCAGAAGGAGCGGGCACGTGCAAGCGGGAGAAAAGTTCCCCAGCTCGGAGAACAGAAAAACCAATCGTGCCCCCCGCTCAACGTGTTTTCCGATATCCCGGTTGATTCGGAATATACAAAACTAATGAGAGAAGCGGCCGATAATCTTGGGGTGTCTTTGGTTGAATACTTAGGCTCTATGCAAGAGTATCCCATGGCTGAGCCGTGCAAATACAAATACAAGCACGGGAAGCCTCTTGTCAGACCGGAGGAGGTCCGGAATCTTCCTACCAAAATGCGAAGATTGCATCAGTGGTACATGGAAGAAGCGAAGAAAGGGACAAACTGGCTCATTTTGGGAATTAAAGATGAGCATTTCTTGCGTGGAAAAGCCGAGATCCATATTGAATTTGAAGAATTATTTCAGTTATTCAATCAAGACGCCATCGACAAATCTATCGTCAGTGCCTATTGTCGGTAAGTATTTCTTCTGTAATTAAGTCTGTAGCTCAGCTCGTTCATTGCATGTATAATTATCCTCACTCTATAATGCAGATTGAAGATTCTCGAATGCAAACAAGGACGAATCTATGACATTGGGTTCGTTGACCCAGATGTCGTTCATGGACATAATATAAAATATAAACCCAAGGAAACGGAGGATGCATTGGTACAGGCGTTAAGGAGACAGAAAACCAAAAGGGAAATACTATTTCCTTACAACTTCGGGTAAGTGTTACTGTGTTATACACATTCTATGTGCTTACTCGATGTTAAGTGTAATTGACGAGTTATGCATACACAGGTTCCACTATGTTCTGCTAATCATTACTCCTGACAAAGGACTAGTACAAGTCATGGACCCGCTATGTAATGAATCTGAGAAGTGGGCAGACATAGCTGAAATGCTCTAGAGTTAATTTCAATCATTATGGAAACTATATCGACAACTTTAGTTCATTTCCTGGTATCTAGTAATTAATAAGTCCTTTATTCATTTTCTTTGCCTGCTAGGGCTTGGAAACGGTTCACCAGTAGGGCTCGGGGTGAGTGGAAAGAGCAGCTTGAATTTGAAGAACTAAGTGTAAGTAGTACTAGCTAGACCCGTGCATCTGTTTAATTATACTTTGAATAACATTATCATGTTTGATTATTATTTTGATTGAACTCTGTTCTCGTAAAGTGCCCGAGGCAGGGATCCGGGAATAATTATGTGGATTTTACGTCTGTGGGTTCATTCGCGAGACGACCTGTGAGAGGGGCAGAATCTTAGAACAACTTCGAGTACGTTCACAATATTTTTTTATTATCATCAATTGTGTTGAGATTCATTCATATATATATTGACCCCCTTCTTTAAATTAGATCGAACGGATGCGGGACGAGCTCCTACCAGAGGAACGCCTGCGAGCAATTCAAGAGGAGTTGGCGGCATTCTTTTTAGATCATGTCATATCTAAAGACGAAGAATATTATCCCTACTAGTAGTAATCGTAAGAGATATTGTATATATATATGGTACTACATATGTAATAGGTTCGACTACAAGAGGACGAAGAAATAGGTCACACTTTGATCTTATATTTATGACGATGTTGTGTAATGGTTACTTCTTTGTTGTATATATGTAGTACTGTCGAATTGAATGCAAAACCTTAACCCTAAAAAGGAAAACAATAAATGAAAAAAAAAATGAAACGATAAACAGTAAAAGAACCCCTAAACCCTAAATCCAGCGTGCAGACCTTTAGTCCCGGTTGGTGTTACCAACCGGGACAAAAGGGTCTCCGACCCCGACGCCCGACAGCGGCCCATGTGGAGACCCTTTAGTCCCGGTTCGTAACAGAACCGGGACTAAAGGTTTGGGCCTTTAGTCCCGATTGCGCAGTCCCGGTTGCGCAACCGGGACTAAAGGCCCTATGGACCGGGGACAAAAGGGCTTTTTTCTACTAGTGTCATATCAATCATATTAACACCTGTGTCATGATGTTACACTTTTTATTACTTAAATTTTGAAAATTTATTTGAATAAATAGCAATTATTAAGTAATAATATTTTTCAATAAATAACAATAAAATGAATTTTACTTTACTTTTTCCCTTTCTACATTTAATATAGAATATCTCATATCTTTAAATCCATAAATCGAATTTTGACAAATAAAATGTCTAAATCGATTAGATAAATGAGAAGAATTCAAATATGACATCCATATCATCTTGTGCATCACATAAACATCGATAAACTTGGTATTTCAATGAATAGGCGCGGGGACCATTTTGACCATTTTTTTAAAAAAGTAAAAGAAAGTAAAAAATACTCAAAAAATGGAATCCTTTGGCATGGAGTCCTTTTATGTTTACTAGTTGCTATGAAAAATGATAAAATTGATTTTTGACAAAGCTTCTCAAAAAATCCTTCACAAAAAGGTCTATCATCTACAAAGATGTATAAGTTTCGAACCAAATGACCAAGATATGACCATCCCCGTGGCATAGTTTGTGATAAAGTGCCCATATTCGGCACATAGGTGTGTCCTGGCATGGGAAATATTGGTGCCGAACCGTGTTTGCAAACTATTTTTCCAAATATCATTTTTCATTTTTTAAGTGTCAAAAATAACATTTTTTGTGACGCAAGTACCAAAAATATGTTGCAAAATGACACCCATTTAATTTTTACAGATAGTACTACATATATGATGGATAATTCCCAAATATTAGGAATTTTCTCGCTTTCTACCTAATTTCGCCTACTTAAATGAATTTATGTTGCTTTTCGGAAAGTAATAGAAATTTGAACTATAAGTGTGTGATAGTTTGCTCTAAATTTTTTTTAAATCATTTTAAGGTACAAAACTAGTGATTATATCACAGAACCGTCGATAGTTTTGAAAGATTCCACCCCTTTCGATTAATAGGCACGGGGCCATTTTGACCATTTTTTCAAAAAAGTAAAAGAAAGTGAAAAGTACTAAAAAAATGGAATCCTTTGGCATGGAGTCCTTTTATGTTTACTAGTTGCTATGAAAAATGATAAACTCGATTTTTGACAAAGTTTTTGAAAAAATCCTTCACGAAAAAATGACCAAGATATGACCATCCTCGTGGCATAGTTTGTGATAAAGTTCCCATATTCGGCACATAGGTGTGTCTTGGTATAGAAAATATTGGTGCCGAACCGAGTTTCCAAACTATTTTTCCAAATATCATTTTTCATTTTTAGGTGTCAGAAATAATTTTTTTTGTGAAGCAAGTACCAAAAATATGTTGCAAAATGACACCCATTTAATTTTCACAAATAGTACTACAGATATGATGGATAATCCCCAAGTATTAGGATTTTTCTCGCTTTCTAACTAATTTCGCCTACTTAAATGACTTTACGTTACTTTTCGGAAAGTAATAGAAATTTGAACTACAAGTGTGTGATAGTTTGCTCTGATGATATGGTTGTCATATTTGGATTACTCTCATTTTTCTAATCAATTTAGATATTTTATTTGTTAAAATTCGCTTTACGAATTTAAAGATATGAATTATTTCATATTTAATGAAAAACAAAAAAAATAGCTATGCCGACGGCTTTGCTATCGGCGTAGCCCTGTGACTCTGTGCCAACGGCTTTACCCCATTAGCCGATGATCAGCTCGGCGTGCTGGCCTGCCAGGAGGCTACACCGACGACTCTAACAAAAAGCCGCCGGCGTAGCGGGCGGCCGTCGGCACGTAGGATCATTCCTGTAGTGCCCTACGCAACAAAACAGGCAGCCCAATCAGTGACCCTGTGGCCATGGCGACGTACTTACATACCATATGTGGCGATCGACCTACGTAACTACGTTGCCTATGCTTGATTGACACGAGTCACTGGCAACAACAGGCAATGGCAGATAGCTAGCTAGCTAGGTACGTAGCCCACGGCGCAAACGCTGCAGTATCTGTTCTGGTTGGAAAGGGATCCACCGTGCACCCTAGGAGCATACGTATGGGTTATATTACTTGCATCAGACTAGTAACAATGGGGAAGTAACATAAACTAGTATCATATATATAATACTAGGCTATGTTATTATCTATATAATGGATAGTAACATATTTGTAATATCATGATACATTGTATTTATTAGCTTATAGACTTATTATGTCTTGAAATCCGTTATGCTACGGTAGTATCATATTATGCTATCACTACCACCTCTCTCTTCATTTATTGTTATGTCACATTATTTTTTTGTCAACATGACATCCATGATACTACTTATGATACCACCATTGAGGCTAGTCTCACTGCCCATGGTGAGTGAACTGCAGGCTAGAATTAACTGCGATAGATCAGATATAATACTCATGTGTGATGTATCCACCCAAAGTTGTTGTAGGCGAACGCATCCCTCTGTGCGGATATGAGCATCGCTGTTTGTATTGCTGCGGCATGTATGGTTATTTGTCTATCAAACCGGTGACTATGTGACAAGTCGGTTATTGGCGCCAATTGTCCCAAAACTAGGTGTAACAACTTTCTTATGTAGAGGTCAGAGGATCAACGAAATTCTTCATCTCCAATAAAAGGAAAACCCTTGGCAAGTTTAATGCTCTCATACCCTATACCTGCCTAAGGACCAACCTCATAACCAAGGCACTCTTACCTATATATTGATCTGCTAGAGAACCAATGACTTCATCTCATCATCTACCAAGTCGAATATAATATGCACCACTTGTCTAAGCCAAAGAAGAAGATTTATTTCTCAATTTACTACTGCTTGTCTCGAAATTATCTAATTTTGTCCGCGCGTTATTTGGCGTACAAGTTTGTAGACATCATGCATAGGCAATTAGGCATAGAAGACATCAGAAATTTCTAACAAGCAACAATTTTGTCGACCCTTGCCCAGGGGCAGGGCGAGAGGCGGTCATCCTAGGCCCGTGGAACTGTGATGGCACGTGCAAGTACAAGTACCACTGGTTGGCCCATATAAAAGCTGCTCCTGCTAAGCAGCTACTCCCTCCGTTCCACAATATAAGATGTTTTAGTCTTTTCCACATTCACATTTGGACCACATGTATTTAGACATGTTTTAGTGTATATGTCCACTCTTTTTCTATTCATTTTAGTCCGAATCTAGATAACATGTGAAACACCTAAAACATCTTATATTGTGGAACGGAGTGAGTAGCTCAAGACGGGATGCCCTACCAATCGCTCTTAGCCATTTTTGATTCTTGCCTCGATCATGTTGAGCTGCTCGTAGCAAAAGGGCCATGAAGAATGGGCGGGATAAAATAGCTCTGCGCGCACGGCAAGCTACCTCAGTGTATTTTGTCTGTCCGTGAGTCGTGTTTTTTTTCTTCTTCGCGTCGTGTGAGTTGTGACATTCTTTGTTGTTCATTCCTTTTTATTTTTGTGCATGTACAACCTCCAGCTAGAATTTATCCAGCCTCTTTCTAGAATTTACACTTTCTATCAGAAGTAAAAAATAATTATTTCACTTACTTTCTATTATTATTTTGCTGCTAATTTTGCAAATTAGAAATTCCCAAAAAAATGTCATCAAAGGAAAATGGAAAAATAGGTGAACCAAAAAATATGAATGAACAAAATTAGGGGTGAACCGTAAAAAAATAGTGCACCAAAATTTTGAAAGAATGAAATTAGTAGATAAACTAAAATTAAAATGAACAAATAAGGGTGAACCGTTAAAAATATTGTCATCAACAAAGATACCAAAAGAAAAAGGTGAACAATATTACAAAAATTTGATGAACCAAAATATGAATCAGTAAAATTAGGGGTGATGAACCAAAATATGAAGGAAAAAATTAGGGGTGAACCGAAATTGGGTGACCACAACATGAAGAACAAAATTAGGGGTGAAACAAATTGTTGATATAATTTGTATAATTTCTAAGAAAAAGGTAATGAAAACGTGAACAATAATAAAAATATTACTGTAAAAAAAAAAAAGTTCAGAATTGGTAAAATGATTGGAAAATTAAATTAAAATCATTGTTAAAATGATTGGAAAATTAAATCATGTGTAGGCCCGTGGTTGACTGCGCATAGGCGAGTAGGACTACACCTCGCAGTAAGCGAGATATAGTGCATGCGGCTTACTACACATGATGCGCTGGAGAGTGTCTTACAGCTAAGGACCGTAGAGGTACGGTGCCTCCATGTTTCGCAAGAATTTAGTTGCATTGGGCGGTATGCGAAAATAGTCGAGCATTGTTTGTAGGATTGATTTTGAGTTTAAGGACAAGTAATATCATGATAGCCTAAAATAGTATGGAACTGCTTGATTCTTGACCCATGTGTGTGAAGAGTTTTTTACTTGATTTGAGCTATGTCAATCTCGTACTCTTCAGTCGGAATTATTCGCTCTCTCTCTCGTCCTTGGATGCCACACGCTCATCGCGTCTTATGGAGTGAGTGGCATTATATTTCTTGCCTAGAAAACATAGAATGGGGATCATAAGAGATTAGTTCATCTCTAAGAATGGAGAATAGAGGGAAAGAAAATCTGCTAAGCCCGAATCATATTTGACATGAAGCGAATTGATTTCCTTGAACTTGCTGCCGTTTTTTTCTGGACTAGGTGGCTATTTAAAGGCCCAATCAAGTATTATTCACTTACTGGGCCAAACAAAGAAATAGATGGATGGCCGGGTAGAACGTGACTCTGGCCCAACAGAGGTTACAAGTAAACCAAGCTCGTAGGTTTCGTTAAAAAAACTACAGTAGCTCGTAGGTTCTGGTTTAAAGTACATCGCTGCTAACCTCATGGCTGATGCTGTCAAGTCGTCGCTATTCTTCATGACCTAGCTAGTCGCTAATCACTGCAGATTTCGTTATGGAGATTACGGCGCAAAGCAATACGGATCAGTATCCGAGTCAGTCCGCTCTCGATTTGCACATTCATCACTTGGTTCTTATCTGATCTGGGAATGTCGATGACCAGAAGCGAAGCACTTGCCAGTCGTCTAGATTACCATAGAAGGCGCCTTCGCAAGATCTTGCACGACGGACACTTGGATTGATGTATGCCATGACGGACCCGTAAGCAGATTTCGACCATCTGCTTGTATTATCTCTTCGAAGCTTTGGACGTACTTGGATTGGCATACATCAATCCATATAGCTTTGGACGACACAATTCATATACTATTTTAGGCTTCGTTGCACTAGGCAGACCGAGTATCATTTTTTTCATTTTCAAAAAACGCTTGGGAAGTTTAATGCTCTCACAGCCTATGCCTCCCTAAGGACCAAGCTTATAACCAAGGCAGTCTCACCAATATATTGATATGCTAGAGAACCAATTACTTCATCTCATCATCTACCACACAAGTATAATATAAGGTGCACGACTTGTCTAAGCCAAAGAAGAATATTTCTTTCTCATTTTACCTCCTTGTCTCGAAATAGTCCAATTTCGTTCGTGCGTTATTTGGTGTATATGTTCATAGATATCATGCATAGGCATAGAAGACATCAGGAATTACTGACAAGCAATACTCTTTTCATCTCTTGCTCACGAGCAGGGCGAGAGGGCCGGTCCCTAGGCCCCTGGAACGGATGGGGCCCTTTCTAGTACGAGCACCACTACTCTCTGGCCCATATAAACTCTGCTTCCTGCTTAGCAGCTAGCTCATGGTCGATTGAGATTCTCTAACTTGGCATGTCCTGAATCTGGATGATTTTGAGTCACTGACGTGTCAACCTTACAAGTGATTATGGGCCCCACATGTAAGTGACTCAAAGTCAGATGACTTTGAGCCCGGTAAAGGCAGAGAATCTGTGCTCGCTCATGACACATGCCGCACTCGAGAGAGTGTCTCACAGCATAGGATTGCAGGAGTGCCTCCATGTTTGTTAAACATTTGGTTGCATTCGGAGGCAAGCAAAAAATAGTCTGACATTGTTTGTAGGATTAATTTTGATTTTAAGGGTATGTAATAGCATGCTAGCCTAAAATAGTACGGAACTGCTTGATTCTTGAACCATGTGTGAAGATGTTTTTTACCAAAAAGTGGTTTTGGAACTCGGTCTCCTTAGAGCTCTTTATTTTGAAAATTTTGAAACTATTATTTCAAAGTTTTAGAAAATTGCGAAAATAAATCTGGATGTAGCCAACATAGTATCCTAGAACTGGGCAAAATTTCAATATGAAATTCTTCTTATTTTGGAGTACACAAAAAACATAAATTTTGACAAGTATTTGGGCGCACTGTTCACACACTCAGATCTACAATAATTATAGGTCATTTATTTCCACTGATAATTTGAATTTTCGCCTTGCTCAATTTATATGCTATGGAGAATTCGAGGCCGGGTGATCTTTTGTTAGTATTCACTATCCTTTTTTTAGGGACATCGTTTCAGTTAAAACTTGATTGTCCTTAATCTCATCGTTACTTATGTCCTTTATTCTACCGAAATCTATATGGTAAGAGTTGTCAAACATGTAACTATTAGTAAATCTTTGGTTCAGTTAAAGATATTGTTAAGTTGATGTTAATGGTGTGCACTATGATAAAAAAAATTGTAGCTCCGCCCCTGTATTTGACATGAAGCGATTATATTTGCTTGAGCTTGCTGGGTATTTTTTTTTAACTGAGTAGCTACTTAAAGTCCCGATAAAGTATTATTCACTTCTGGGCCAAACCAAGTAGTAGGTGGATGGCCAGGTAGAACGTGACTCTGGCCCACCAGAGGTTATGAGTAAGCCAAGCTCGTAGGTTTCGTTAAAATTAAACTACAGTAGCTCGTAGGTTCAGGTTTTAAAAAGTACATCGCGGTTAACCTCATGACTGATGCCGGCTTCCTATTCTTTGGAGAGGTGATTTAACAATGTTACGGGAAACCGTGTCTGCAGCTATGGAGCTCTCTCGAGAGAACTAATTGTTCGCGAGGAGCGTTTAGACAGGTTAATCTGTCGTGAACATAACAAATCGGACTATATGTCTATATTACCCCGAAGATTTCATGTATCCCTATGAATAGTACTGATCAATAAAGCTCTCGGGGGTATTATTGACGAAGGGAATGGAAGATGAACTGGAGCGGATGCTTACAATGTGGGAACGCGAATACTCCCTCCGATCCGTATTGAGTGTCGAAAGAATCATTATACGCAGCACATGTTCCGAACGCTCCTAGCGACATTTTTGTAGGATCAGAGGTAGTACATAATTGGAATTTTAGGAAGGCCCAAGTGCGTTCTGCTGTGAACCGGGGATTCACGATGTCACATTCAAAACCAGCACTAGTACCAGAGTAGCTAATCAATGTTCACGTGGCTTTGTTGAGTCTTTACCAAAGACACAATTCATATTCACTAAGCTTATCAAAAAGTGTAAATGGAGCCTGAGCTCCATGTAGCACTAGGTTATTTATCCCGCATTTTTACTTTGAGAGACGAGTACTAGCCAATGTTCAATTTTTTTCCTCGAACTAGGCGTGTCAACTTTTTTATATAGTGGTCTGCGAATTAACACAATGCTTCATTTTAAAAGAGAACGGTACGGACGTTTAATGTTCTCATAGCCTACACCTACCTAAGGACCAAGCTCATAATCAAGACACTCTTATACATATCGATATGCCATGACTTCATCTCATCTACCACCTGAAAGGGCATGGTTGCCCCCATGTGTTGTTTTGGTAATTAATGACAATCTCTATGGACTAATGTGTGCTTTGAGTTATATTTGCAGTGTTGGTCCGTATGGAATGATTGTACTCCATATGTTGGAGTCAAGGCTAAAAGAAGAAGACTATATGTTGATCAAGGCTAAGTGCAAGTTGATCAACATACAAGACTAGGGCATGTGAAGAAGAAGATCATTTGGTGATCAAGATCCTATGTTGTCCATGGTGGATGGCGTCACGTGGTGATCAGAAGAAGATCATTTGTTGATCAAGATCCTATGTTGTCCATGGTGGATGGCGTCACGTGGTGATCATCAAGATAAAGGCCATGTGAAGATATGTCGAAGAATGCCTCTCCCATCTTGGTGTATGGGGGAGCAATATGCGTGTCTTCACCAAGCGAAGCAAAATCAAGAAAGGTGATCCACTTGAGAGTAGATCAAGATCGTCATCATCTAGCTCAAGTGGAATGCGCAAGGCAAAGGTATGATCTTGATAGGGTTTCTATTTTACCAGTCTCGCGGTGTAGTTGTGAGACCGGGTTTTAGGATAGGTAACCGTACTATCAAGAGGGGCTCTCAAGTGAGCTTTAGCGTATCGGTCGTAGAGAGCTCAAACCTTTGCATCCTTGGCATCATCTTTATTGGTTCCTATTTGGCTCTTATCGTGGTGTGGTATTGGTGCTTGTCGTGCTTGTCATGACAAGCCCAAGGTCACCGAAAACGGTTCTCATATGTGTTCCCTATTGAGTTTTCGGTGTCGGTGATTTTGTCGGTCCATCTATGCGGAAGGTTTCACTCTTCCATTTATTAGCAAAATCTCCCTTGCTTGGTTTCAATATTCTCACATGTTATTGGGTAGCATTTGTCGTCCTCTTTCCAACAAAAGTGGTTTTGTGTTATTCGGACGTCATATGCAAAAGATATGGTTTTCCGGGTTTTAATAAAAGGGTTTTTACCTCTCACCATTTGGCTTTACCATATCTTGTTGAACAATGATGTTTCTGTGCATATTCTTGTAGTGCTCGTTGTGACGATTCCAACGAGTCCAAGTTTACCGAAAACGGAGTTCGTATGTGGTAGATATTAAGTTTTCGGTATCGGAAGTTTTTAGACAGAATTTTAGAGGGAAAAAGAAAAAAGGGGGGAGTGCTGCCGGCCTCACCACCGGCCTGGGCCGGCTCCCAGGCCGGCCCGTTCGGGCATCACCCCGGCCACACACCCGGCCTGGGCCGGTTCACCGGCCGGCCTCCTCGGGTGGGCTCCCGGCCTCCGCGCCGGCCTGGGCCGGTTCCCCGGCCGGCCCACCCGGGTGGCCGCTCTGACCGCTTGGCGCCCCGGCCCCGCTGCCGGCCTGGGCCGGCTCCCAGGCCGGCCCACTCGGGTGGTGCCCCGGCCCCCTCACCGGCCTAGGCCGGTTGCCAGGCCGGCCTGCCTGCCTTTTTCCTTCTCTCTCTTTTTTCCTGCGCACTAAAATGACCCAACGGCTCCATTTTCGGAGCCCCTATTTAAGGGGCTTCTTCCCCAAAATAAAGTAACCTTTTAGCCAACTCTTGAGCTATTTTCTCTCCACCATTGTTGACCTCTTGAGCTTGGCTTTCTCTCTTTCTCTCCACTAGTTCGTGCTATTTCTTAGGGAAAAAGAGAGAGGAGATCTAGATCCGTATTTCCACCGGTTGATTTCTCCTCTAAGTGAGGGGAACACTTTGGATCTAGATCTTTGGAGTTTCTTGGTGTTTCTCCTTTGTTCTTCCTCCTTAATCCCTCCCAAGCATTAGTTGCTTTGGTTGGATTCGGGGTGGAAGAACTTGATCACTTAGTGTGTTCTTGCCATTGCATTAGTTGCATCGGTTTGAGTTCTCCACGGTGATTCGTGGAAAGTGAAGTTGAGAAACTTGTTACTCTTGGGTACTTTGGTGCCCTAGAGCTTGTTCCTCTAGGGCACGTTGGTACCCTAGACGGTTTGATTTCTCGGAGTCTTGGTGGCTTACGGGATTTGTTGGGAGCCTCCAATTGTGGAGTGTGGCTCAACCTTGTTGCTTCGGAGCTTTGGTAGCTACGAAGATATTGCCGGGAGCCATCAATTGAGTTGTGGTGTGTGCCCCGGCCTTGGGCATCGAGTCTTGGCGGCTCGGTGCATTTGGTAAAGACCCTCCAACTTGTGGAGTGAGCTTCATCCTTGTAAAGGTTCTAGTTGTCAAACTCAACGGCAACATAGTGATAAGTGCCTCGCCACATTGGTGGTAAGACACAACGGAGATACGGTGTGCCATATTAGGGCTACTCGGTGTTTCACATTGGTGAACACCGCGCCGCTTCAACGGAGACTAGCTTCCATTGGGAAGTGAACTTCGGGATAAAATCATCGTCTCCAAGTGGCTCGGTATTTCTATCCCGAGCTTCTTACTTATGCTATTTACTTTGTGATAGCCATCGAGCTTAAAGTCATATATCTTGCTATCACCTAGTTGATCATATTGCTTAGCATAAGTTGTTGGTGCACATAGGTGAACCTAGCTAGTTTAGGTTTTGGCTTGATAAATTAAACGTTAGTTTTATTCCGCATTTATTCAAGCCTTAACCGTAATAATTTTAAATCGCCTATTCACCCCCCCCCCCTCTAGGCGACATCCGTGTCCTTTCAATTGGTATCAGAGCGGGTTCTCTCTTTATAGGGCTTCACGGCCTAGAGAGTAAAGATGTCGTCTAGTGGTTTAGTGCACAATGATTCTTTAATATTTGATGGCACTAATTATAATGATTGGAGAAATCGCATGCTAGATTATTTTCGGGACATTGATCCATGTATAGAGCAAATTCTAGATATGGGTTTTTCTCATCTAGAGGATGAGGAAAATTCTTATCTAGATGATGGAGCTTCTAAAGTGATTTTCAAGTCTTTGAGTAATGCAGTTGCTTTGTCGATCTCTCCTTATCGGAATGGCCATGAGCTAGGGACCAAGCTTCAAGACAATTATGGTGTGTCCATGGATAGTGAGAATGATTGTTCTCACTCCACCTCCGGGCGTAATGAGTTCTCAACTTCTTCTACCTCACCGACATGTGGCAAGCCACAAAATAATGCAATGGTGAGTAGGGATAAATTTTGCAATAATGATAGTGAGCTTCTTTTAGATAATATTTCATCTCTATCTCATTGCAATGATTTATCTTTGGACTTAAACACATCTAGAACTATAAATGTTTCACATGCTTGTGTTGATAGTCCTTGCATATCTTCTAAATCATCAAGTAGTAATGATCATAACAATAATGTTGATGATGAAGAAGATGATGCTTACTTTAATAAGAAAGGTTTAATGGTTCTTAATGCTCTTTCAAAGAATGAAATTGCTTGTGAGAACCTACATGAAATTATGAGCACCCTTATTGAACGAGGGCTTACTATTGAAAATTTGGAAGCTCGTGAAAATGAAAGTCTTAGCCGCGAACGTAATTATGCGAACACGATTGCGGATCTTGAGCAAGCTCTTGAAGAAATCCAAACCACCAAGAAATCTCTTGAGGAGACATTTACTCTAGAGTTATCTAAAGTAAATGAAACCCATGATAGAGCTCTCAAGGTGGCTAATGATTTTAAAATTAAAAATGATGAGCTTGTTGTTGAAATTGTTAGACTCCTTGAGGCTAATGTGAAATTTGAAAAGGATGTCAAGTCCTTGGAAGATTCTCTTGCACATCTCACTAAGTCTCATGATCAACTCCAAGCTCAATTACTAAAAGAGCTTCCTACTTGTTCTCCCATTTCTATTAATGTTGATGCTTGTGCTACTAACTCTATTTCTTGTGAAGCATCCATTTTAAAGGAGAATGTTGAGCTAAGGGCTCAACTTAAATTGCTAACTAGCAATTATGAGATATTAGAAGAAAGCCATGAGAAGCTCTCGAGCTCTCATAAAGATCTTCTAGTATCTCATGATAAGCTAAAATTAGCTCATGAGGCTATCGCTACCAAGGTAATATCTATTGAGCCTCATGTCGACAATGGCACAACTTCTAATAATGCTAAAATGCAATGTGCTAGTCCTTGTAATTCTTCATTTCACACGAATGCTAAATCATATGTTGAATTACATTTTGTGCCTAGTTGCTCTAACAATGAAGCTTCAACTTCCGCTAGTACTTGTGTAGCTACTAACCTTGTAGGGAAGAATAAAGAGCACAAGGCACAAGCCACTTCTTTGAAGAAAGATGTGGAGAAACGTCATAAAGGGAAGGCCACACTTGACAACATGTTGAGTGTGCAAAAATCCCCCAATGACAAGAGTGGACTTGGATTCAACTCCAATATCAAGAACAAGTCCAAGAGTAGCAATAAGAAGGGCCAAGAACAAGTCAATCACTCGGACAAAATTGTATGCTTCAAGTGCAAAGTTGAAGGGCATCATGTTAGGGATTGCCCAATGAAGAAGAAGCCTCTTAGTGAGAAGCAATTAGGGAAGCGGCCTATTGTTCAAACTCATGCTCAACCTCGGGTTGAACAAGGGCCACCTCCTAAGAAGACTCAAGTCATTGCTCCTCAAGTTAAGGAGCCTATTAAGAAGAAAGAAAAGAGTCGATATTTCTACTTATGCCGTGAGAAAGGTCACTTGGCTTCTTCATGCACAAACGGTACTCTATCCCACCCCATAATTATTGATGATGTTTATTCTCTTAGGAAGGATAGGATTGGCAATGTGTTTGCCAAATATGTGGGGACTCAAAGTGGTGTCAAGAAAAGAACCATTTGGGTTGCCAAGCCTATTGTGACTAACCTCTTTGGACCCAACTTGGTTGGGGACCAACAAGCTCAAACTTGATCAATAGGTTGTGAAGGAGGACATTGGAGACTTGGCTATCATTTGAAGAATTAAGGGATCCTCATGCTTATATCTCAGTTAGTCAAGTCAATTGGATTATCACATATCTATCTCATATCCAATGCTCCTTCTTGCGGTAACTTATATTTAAATTATATATACATTGAAAGTTGCTTGCTCCCTAGCATGTGTTAGTTTTGTTCCTAGCATGTGCTTGTATATGTTGTGCTTATTACTTACCTTGAGCAATCAAGTTTGTGTATGTTAATGTGCGCTCCATATATGCGTAAACTTTGTGTTGAGTCCTTATTGGATCTTGTGTTGATTTCAATGGGCTCTTTTGAGAGATTAATGGACTATCCCATTTTGGGGGAGTGATGTGCTTTGTGCACTTCACTAACCTAAAAATGTGTGTATATGAGTAACACCACCTAGTATTGATATATCACGATTATCTAGTAACTATGTGGTGTGTCATGCTCATGAGAAATTCAAATTCTATAATGTCTATTAATTATCTCTATTTGATTTTATTTGCCTCTTGTTAAGAAGAAATGAATTATCACATTGTGGGGGAGTAATAAGCTATGTGCATATTACAATCCCATAAAATGTGAACATTTGAGGTTTTGCCACTTAGATTTGATATTGTCAATTATCTTATTTCTATGTGGCATATTAGATCGAACAAGTTCCAATTTGCTTTCTAGCTATCTTTTGGATCTTGTTCGTGTGTGTTTGCTTGGTGTGGTTTCTCTCTAATATGCATCTCCATACATTAGTTGAGAAACCATTTGTTCCATATTATTCTAACCATGGCCTTGCCGGTTGGTCTGAATAGTTGGAACTACCAACAAACCTTATTCAAATATGGTGTTTTATTTCTTATCTCTTGCCATATGTTTTATCTTGTGAGGATATCCTTGAATACATCTTATCATCGGGAAATAATTCCAAATGGTCACTGTCCTTGGACAATCCATATTTATATTTGTGATAGAATATTTTTGATTATCCTTACATTGGCATTGTCTTTCATGTGTCCCATCTCTTGCCAAAATATTTATCTTGACTCCCTTTTTGCCTTCCTTGCCTCTTGCATGGATCCTAATCTTCAAATTGGTAATGTTTAGTGTTGTAAATAAAATATGAAGAGTAATGATCCCTTGTGCATGCATTTTGTATTCAAATGCAAATATCAAAATAATGCATGAATCTTGGGGGAGCATTTCTTTTTTCATTAGAACACTATCCTATCTATCACTATTTGATCCTTTCAATTGGCACTTGATTTCTATCGTATGTGTTTATGGAAGACAAATCTTTTTCTCTTGATGCTTTGTGCCATCATGAAAATTATAGAGGGTGTTTGGTTTATTTAGTATAACCTCGCTCTCTTTTGGAGTCTTGCCTTCTCATCTCTTGTTTTATGTTTATCCTATAGAATAAGAAAACCCTTTGAGCATATATTTTTCTTTCATCTTATATGCTCATTGGCCTTGCCTAGGTACCTTCAATTGGTATTAATTGGAATTTAATATCTCCTCCATAGATATTTGCTTCAATTGATATTTATTGTGAGAATTTTGATACCTTATTACTTTATTTTACTTTACTTGATTCCGGTCAAGCATTATCCTCTTCTTGGTATCTTGTCTCCTAGTTGGTATCTTATTTTTCAATTGGTGTCTTATCTCTCATGTGTTGTTTGATTTGATTCCTATTGATATCACACTTCATGTGTTGATGTGTTTTGGAATCAATCACATGTTGATTTGTTTCTTTCCTCTATCATGTGTTGATTTGGATTTTGATATAATTTGGACAACCTTTTTGTGTCACACTTTGGTGTGCTCTCTTCTTGGTTTACTTGGTGTTTTGTCCAAACCATATCTCATTTGGTTCTTGTAAGTCCATGCATGCATATTTACTAATACATTTATTTTATGGCATGCTAGTCTTTCTTGATCCAATATATAGGGGATACTCCACCAAATCCTAAATAGGCTAAGATGTGCATGAAATTCAAGTTCCTCTATATGCACATATTTATGTGGAGTGTTTCCTACGTATTGTAGTGTAGCTAAATACTATGGAACCCAATGAGTTTGGGAACCATGTTGTACTTGAATTTTGTTTTAGGTACAATGGAGATGCATTGGGTGCTTGCCTCATTCATAAGGAGGGTGTTTTCACCATGCGATTATTGGAGTCAAGCTTTGATGATAAACAAAAATTCTCATCTTCATCATCACCAATGCTATTTCGGTAACAAGTATCTATCCCATGCATATCTTTCTTGTATTCAACCTTGTGAAGGTTGCCCCTTGGCATGAAAACTTTAAATGTACAATTGTTGTGGCTTTGGCTCTTTCCTTCACTTGGTATATCTTTGTGATATTTGTGATGGAAGTGCAAAAAAATCTTTTTCTTCAATTGGTATTATTTCTTTGTGATACTTGTTGCCTATCTCAAAGCATCTTCACTATCTCTTGTTCCCTTAGTGATATGTGTGATGTCTTTGATATTTTTGAAGTTCATTTATATACAATGAGATAAATTTGAGCTATGTGCTATGCTTCTAAGCAATAATATCTTTTGTATATTCATGACTTCCCTTTTGGATACCATGGTTTCCACTTTATCAACCATCTCATATGTATAGGTTTCTAAGTAGACAAATCATTGAGAGAGGTCACCTTTTAGTTGGTATCCTAATTCTTTTGAGCTACCTTGCTTTTATCCATAATTCTTTGGTGGCTCCAATTTTGCCTCATGAGTGTTTGTCCCATTTTTTATCGGTATCCTTGCACACTCATGTATTTGTGAGGATCTTTGTCTTCATGCTTACCTTGGTGAGCATGTTGATTCTTATCGGCTAAATTCTCTCACTATCTTTCGGAATTTTCAATTGGTTTTAGTTTCCAATTGGTACCCCTAAGCTTGTGAACATACTCCTTTAAAAGATCGTCCTTTTATCTCGGTTGGGCCTATCCTATGTTGTTTTTTTTTAAGATTGGTATCCTTGAGGTTGTGAACATATTATTTTTGAAAAATCTTCTTTATAAAATTGTGTGTGACAATACTTGATATATAACTAATTTCCATTTGGTTAAGACTATGTGTCTTACCAAATTAATTGTCTTGTCACACACATACTCTTGGTTGGACCTTTCTTGATGGTTTCTTTTAATAGGTATCTCCTTATGGCTCAACCACATCTTTAGTGCAAGTGTTTTGGTTTGCTTTAATTTTTACATCCTTGCACTTGGTGAGTGTTCTAGATGATTTTGGGGGAGCAAGGATTCCATATTTGTGCACTCCTCAATAGTGCATGAACATTGGGGAGCTTCTTCGTTTTTATTTAGAACTCTCGCCTTGGATCTTTTTGATTGCCTATCTTCTTTATGGAGATGTTTAGAATGACTTTATCTTATTTGCAATCTTTGATCCTCAATATAGTTTGATTTCCTCTAATTATTCGTCAATGGATATGTGCATTTGATTCCACTCACATTTTGAGAAATGCACACTTTATGGAGAAATTCAAACTATATTGGCTTTCTAAATTCTTCTTCCCATTTCGGCAATCGATGCCAATGGGGGAGAAGTTTTATAGGGTTTAAGGGAATTTGGTCTTATGCTTTCGTTTGGTTCTTAAGCATTTGCCTCTCATGCTCTTGCATCCTTGCCTTGCAAGGTTGCTTAATTCATTATATAAACCCTCTCAAAAGGGATTGTCATCAATTACCAAAATGGGGGAGATTGAAAGGGCATGGTTGCCCCCATGTGTTGTTTTGGTAATTAATGACAATCTCTATGGACTAATGTGTGCTTTGAGTTATATTTGCAGTGTTGGTCCGTATGGAATGATTGTACTCCATATGTTGGAGTCAAGGCTAAAAGAAGAAGACTATATGTTGATCAAGGCTAAGTGCAAGTTGATCAACATACAAGACTAGGGCATGTGAAGAAGAAGATCATTTGGTGATCAAGATCCTATGTTGTCCATGGTGGATGGCGTCACGTGGTGATCAGAAGAAGATCATTTGTTGATCAAGATCCTATGTTGTCCATGGTGGATGGCGTCACGTGGTGATCATCAAGATAAAGGCCATGTGAAGATATGTCGAAGAATGCCTCTCCCATCTTGGTGTATGGGGGAGCAATATGCGTGTCTTCACCAAGCGAAGCAAAATCAAGAAAGGTGATCCACTTGAGAGTAGATCAAGATCGTCATCATCTAGCTCAAGTGGAATGCGCAAGGCAAAGGTATGATCTTGATAGGGTTTCTATTTTACCAGTCTCGCGGTGTAGTTGTGAGACCGGGTTTTAGGATAGGTAACCGTACTATCAAGAGGGGCTCTCAAGTGAGCTTTAGCGTATCGGTCGTAGAGAGCTCAAACCTTTGCATCCTTGGCATCATCTTTATTGGTTCCTATTTGGCTCTTATCGTGGTGTGGTATTGGTGCTTGTCGTGCTTGTCATGACAAGCCCAAGGTCACCGAAAACGGTTCTCATATGTGTTCCCTATTGAGTTTTCGGTGTCGGTGATTTTGTCGGTCCATCTATGCGGAAGGTTTCACTCTTCCATTTATTAGCAAAATCTCCCTTGCTTGGTTTCAATATTCTCACATGTTATTGGGTAGCATTTGTCGTCCTCTTTCCAACAAAAGTGGTTTTGTGTTATTCGGACGTCATATGCAAAAGATATGGTTTTCCGGGTTTTAATAAAAGGGTTTTTACCTCTCACCATTTGGCTTTACCATATCTTGTTGAACAATGATGTTTCTGTGCATATTCTTGTAGTGCTCGTTGTGACGATTCCAACGAGTCCAAGTTTACCGAAAACGGAGTTCGTATGTGGTAGATATTAAGTTTTCGGTATCGGAAGTTTTTAGACAGAATTTTAGAGGGAAAAAGAAAAAAGGGGGGAGTGCTGCCGGCCTCACCACCGGCCTGGGCCGGCTCCCAGGCCGGCCCGTTCGGGCATCACCCCGGCCACACACCCGGCCTGGGCCGGTTCACCGGCCGGCCTCCTCGGGTGGGCTCCCGGCCTCCGCGCCGGCCTGGGCCGGTTCCCCGGCCGGCCCACCCGGGTGGCCGCTCTGACCGCTTGGCGCCCCGGCCCCGCTGCCGGCCTGGGCCGGCTCCCAGGCCGGCCCACTCGGGTGGTGCCCCGGCCCCCTCACCGGCCTGGGCCGGTTGCCAGGCCGGCCTGCCTGCCTTTTTCCTTCTCTCTCTTTTTTCCTGCGCACTAAAATGACCCAACGGCTCCATTTTCGGAGCCCCTATTTAAGGGGCTTCTTCCCCAAAATAAAGTAACCTTTTAGCCAACTCTTGAGCCATTTTCTCTCCACCATTGTTGACCTCTTGAGCTTGGCTTTCTCTCTTTCTCTCCACTAGTTCGTGCTATTTCTTAGGGAAAAAGAGAGAGGAGATCTAAATCCGTATTTCCACCGGTTGATTTCTCCTCTAAGTGAGGGGAACACTTTGGATCTAGATCTTTGGAGTTTCTTGGTGTTTCTCCTTTGTTCTTCCTCCTTAATCCCTCCCAAGCATTAGTTGCTTTGGTTGGATTCGGGGTGGAAGAACTTGATCACTTAGTGTGTTCTTGCCATTGCATTAGTTGCATCGGTTTGAGTTCTCCACGGTGATTCGTGGAAAGTGAAGTTGAGAAGCTTGTTACTCTTGGGTACTTTGGTGCCCTAGAGCTTGTTCCTCTAGGGCACGTTGGTACCCTAGACGGTTTGATTTCTCGGAGTCTTGATGGCTTACGGGATTTGTTGGGAGCCTCCAATTGTGGAGTGTGGCTCAACCTTGTTGCTTCGGAGCTTTGGTAGCTACGAAGATATTGCCGGGAGCCATCAATTGAGTTGTGGTGTGTGCCCCGGCCTTGGGCATCGAGTCTTGGCGGCTCGGTGCATTTGGTGAAGACCCTCCAACTTGTGGAGTGAGCTTCATCCTTGTAAAGGTTCTAGTTGTCAACCTCAACGGCAACATAGTGATAAGTGCCTCGCCACATTGGTGGTAAGACACAACGGAGATACGGTGTGCCATATTAGGGCTACTCGGTGTTTCACATTGGTGAACACCGCGCCGCTCCAACGGAGACTAGCTTCCATTGGGAAGTGAACTTCGGGATAAAATCATCGTCTCCAAGTGCCTCGGTATTTCTATCCCGAGCTTCTTACTTATGCTATTTACTTTGTGATAGCCATCGAGCTTAAAGTCATATATCTTGCTATCACCTAGTTGATCATATTGCTTAGCATAAGTTGTTGGTGCACATAGGTGAACCTAGCTAGTTTAGATTTTGGCTTGATAAATTAAACGTTAGTTTTATTCCGTATTTATTCAATCCTTAACCGTAATAATTTTAAATCGCCTATTCACCCCCCCCCCCCCCCCCCCCTCTAGGCGACATCCGTGTCCTTTCACCACCCAAGTCTAATATAAGGTAAAAAGCTTGTGTAAGCCAGAGAAGAAGATTTTTTTTCTCTCAGATTACATCTTTGTCTCGAAACTATCCAATTTCATTCTTCCATTATTTGGTGTGTTCAAAGATATCACGCATAGGCATAGAAGGCATCAGGAATTACTAACATGGAATACGCTCGTGCTCTTCCTGCCTGTCCATTTCTCACACGGTTGTCATGTCTTTACCTCCTACTCTGGTCCACGGTTTCCTTCATCTAACAACAAACACTCCTTCCATCGGTTGTACTAGTCACATCCCGTGTCTCAAGGAGTGAGTGGCGTGATATTTTCTTGGCTAGCAAGAATAGAGTGGATCACTGAAGATTTTTCGCGTCATTAAAAAATGGACAAATTAGAGAGCGCAAGAGAATCTGCTAGGCCCGAATCATCTACAAGGCAGATACATGTGTCCACATGGCAGCCTTTTTTTTAGCTTAACCACGAACTTTATTCAACTGTAACATTCATACGGATACAAGGCCAAAATGCAACTATACATGGCAGCCTACAAAATTTTAGAAAGGTTACAACCTTTGTTAGGTTTTGAAACAGTTTGCTTGTCGTTCGTGGTAAAACATAACGCCTTCGAAGCACCGTTTCCACTCACTGATCTCAGTCATAATTGCACCATATATAGTTTGCGAGACGGCTCGCATTCAGGTTGTTTACGACATCGATACAGTCCGAATCAGCAACCAACTTTTCAGTTTTGAATCAAATGCCCAAACACAGTCCATCGCATCAAGAGATGCCAGGTCCATGAGCTATGCTAATCTCAGCACACCACAAGAAGGGTGCTTTCTGATTTCTGAACATCTCGTGCCACTGTGTCATCTCAATTAATATTCACCATACCTAGAACCGGTCGAACCGAATTACTCGCTCGCAAACCTTGTTATTGCCGTTGCGCATATTGCCCTTCACAGTACGTGTCAACTCCAAGTCCGGCAATCGTTGATGAAACTCAAGGTAGACGGACTGTTGGACATAGTGTCATCTTACACCTCCCCTCCAGATTGCACAAAGCGTCACATGAATAATAACCCATTTGTGTATGCTAGGATTTTTTTTTCCTATAAACTTGGACAAAGTATGACTCAGGACAAAACTAGTATGCACTATATTTACATAGAGGGAATAGATTTCCTTGAACCTGGTGCCTTTTTCCCTTTTGGACTCGGTGGACTTTTTTTTTTTGAGCGAAACTCGGTCGCTTTTTAAAGGCCCAATGAAGTATTATTGACCTACTCGGCCAAACTATGAAGTAGGTGGATGGCCAGGTAGAACGTAGCGACTCTGGCCCAACAGAGGACATGAGTTAAATAGTACAGAAACCTACAGTAAACCTAGCTCGTAGGTTTTGGATCAGTATCATTACCTCGATCCTGCTGCTGCTGCTCTGGTTGTTACGGTGTGGCTTCCCATTCTTTGGAGGTGATTCAACAATAAGATACGGGAAACAGTCTCTGCAGCTATGGAGCTCTCTCCTCTCTCGAGAGGAGAGAGCTAACTGTCCGCGAGGAGCTTTAGACAGGTTATTTTCCGTCGTGAATATAGCGAATCGAAATATATTATCCTGAAGATCGCATGTACCCCTATGAATAGTACGAATCAATAAAGCTCCCGGAGAGGATTTATACAGAGGAAAAGAATGGAAGATGAATTGGAGCGAATGCTTGCAATGTGTGCAAGCGAATACAGAACTGGGATTCCTGAAAGGCCCATGTGCGATCTGCTGTGAACCTTGGCTTCAGGACGTGACATTCATGTTCATGGGCGGGGATCCTCGGTTCCTAGCTATTGTCCCGAATGCCACAGCTTGCTTAAAAAAAAAAGAACATGCAAACGACTTGCATGCCCTCTCATTGGATTCGAAATCTTAACCATGATGATTAGATGATATTATTGTTTGTAAGAGAAGATGACACGTTGTAGGATCTGAGTTGTCCAAACAATAAAGTACTCCCTTTACTCAACACGGCATGCAATTTTTTTTCATGCAACACGACAATTTCCTAATAAAAAACATTGAGGGGTTTTATTGGTGCAGCAATAGTGTTGGGTTAATCATGTGAAAAGTAAATCAAATCAAAATAATTAGCAATGAATTAATAGTTGTTGGTTACTATGTGTATCTCATGTAAGCGTAAGTTTGGGTTGATGTTAGTTCGATCCATGTAAACGCGGATTTGGAATGGCATAAAGGAATGGATTGGCTTGGTGGATCTCAACATTTCACAATGGAGCAACCGCGCCACAGTGGAGGAGTGGTGGTGCACGACCGTGGGGGTAAATGGACGGCGCCGGACATGTCTGATGTTGTTACTCATACTTGTTGCATGGCAAATATGGAATGATCGAAACGTGAGGGCTTTCAGAAATGTTGCTTCCATCCCTTACTCTGTAATTTTAGACATTAAGCGGAGTGACGCGCTCTGGGGCACTGCAAGTGCTAAACGCTCGAGTTATATCATGCCACGAGAGTAGTCGTTCTCGTGGGGTGGCTAAGTTGTAACCTAAACTCCTCTTAATCAATGAAATAGGCAAAGCTCTTGTATTTTGTTTCTAAAATAATTAAATCAAAGGAAGCAACTGATTAGCACAACATGAACAATGAAAACTTGGGTTCATGTTGTCATGACTATCGAAAGAAATGTCAGTATACCTAACTGAAATGTTCATATATATGGATAAAAATGTTCCCGACCGATATAAGGGTAGAAAATGAAAAAACAAATAGAAATAAGCAAAAATAAATAAAAAAATCACGTATTGTTGAACAAATATTCATACTTCAAAAAAATACACATGTGACTCGGAGAAAAGGTTCGTGTAATATTTGCGCAAGAAAATAAAATACCTTATTACATAAGCGAAAAATAAATATGGAAAAAACAAAATGTGCAAAGGAAAAAGGCGAAAAAAGGAAAATGAGACAATAAAAGGAGGAAAAACAAACTACAATTAACCATACTAGGCCAGGCCGAAACATGTACGCGGCAAATCCATAAGCGGTTTATAGGAAATGACCAGGAAGCACACCACAAGAAGTAGAAGGATACCTCGAGCGTTGCAGCAGAGTCTCTTTGAGAACTCTATTGTGTGAATGAAAGGCTATAAATACACGGAACATAAAGTTTTCTACATAAACATGCATGATTCTATTGGTGACATCATTTGATAGGCTAAATTTAATCGATGGGAAATGGTTTTGTATTTGAGCAATTAATTTTGATGTCGCGTGGAAAATAGTTAAATCCCTATATAAGATGGATTAATGGGCTTAAGAAACTGATTATGTGCATAGATTGCATGAAGATATGCCATACATGTTGTCGCATAACGTTTTACAAATCTATTAAACAGTTACATATAGCAGAGGACGTGATATCAAATAGAAATTAGATGATTTTCAGTTGGCAGAAAAAATCACTTTGTTGATTGAAGCGGTTAAGTATGATTTTGTTGGAGATATGCCCAAGAGGCAATAATAATGATTGTTGTTTATCATATTTCTCCGTTCATGATATGTTTAATTCCATGCTAGAATTGTATTAACCGGAAACGAATACATGTGTGGAATGTAAACGGTAATGAGTCCCTAGTCTTTCCTCTTGTGACTAGTTCGTTTGATTAAGTGATGGTTAGATGTTTCCTAACCATGGATTTATGAATCACTTAATAAACGAAGTTTGTATCATAGGTGATGATATAATGGACAAGACTCAAATTAAATAGATGTCAAATATAGTTTCCTCTAGACCATGAGATTATGTCACTCCCGCTTATCGGAGGAGAGCTTTGTGGACATCAAACGTCACTTCGTAACTGGGTGATTATAAAGGTGGCTTTCAGGTTCTTCGATGATAGGTTGTTGGGTGGCGTGTTTCAAGACTGGGATTTGTTCGTCCAACAGTTGGATAGATATCTCTGGGCCCTCTCGGTAGTTTAGCATCCAAACGCTTGCAAGCATATGACTAAGTGGCTAGTCATAAGGGATCCTATTCTATGGGAACGAGTAAAGAGAACTTGTCGGTAACGAGATTAATCAGATATGGAGATATCGGTAGATTGAATCTCGGACAAGTAATATATCGTGAAACAAAAGGAATCATATATGGATTAATTGAATCCCGGACATTGTGGTTCGACTAGTAAAGTACTTCGTCGAATATGTAGGAATTAATATGGGCATCCCGGTCCCGCTATTAATATGACATATTCGCGAACCCGCAGAGTCACACACTTAACGTTCGATGTAGTTAGGGTTCGAGATAAATGATGGTGAGAACGAATATTGATTCGGAGTCCCGGATAGGATCCCGGACGTCACGAGGAGTTCCGGAGTGGTCCGGAGAATAAGATTCATATAAGGAAAGTTGTTTCCGGAGGTTAAGAAAGGTTCGGGAATTTATCGGTAAAGTACCGGAAAGTTCTAGAAGGTTCTAGAGAGGTCTAGAAGTGGGGCCCATAGGAGTATGGGGCCCACAAGGCATGAAGGGGTAGTGGGCTGGCCTATTGGGCCAGCCGCACCACACCCTCAATGGCCCATTCGGGCCAAGCTTCTAGAAGGGGGGGCGGCCTAAACCCTAGGGGTTGCTTGGGGGGCAAGCCTCCCCCCCTTGCCGCCGGCCCTAGATGGGGTGGGGCGCAGCCCCCCCTTGGCCCCCTATATAAGGAGGGGTAGGGGAGGGGGTGCGGCACCCCAAGGTCCACCCCATAGGTGCCCTAGCCGCACCACCCCCCAACCCTAGCCGCCGCCTCCCTCCTCCTCCTCTCTCCCGATAGCCGCTTGGCGAAGCCCTGTCGGATCTCCACCATACACACCACGCCACCGTCGTCGTGCTGCTGATCTCGCGAACCTCTCCACCACCTCTTGCGGGATCAAGAACGTGGAGTCTTCATCGAGCTGTACGTGTGGATCTCTCGGAGGCGTTGCTCGTGCGGCGCTTGGATAATACATCTCCTCGCGACTAGACGAGTCTAGTTGCGGGGATCGACTAGCCAACCCCTGCCTCGACAAAACACTCACGGTTTTCTTCGAGGGTGAGATTCGATCTCCTTCTTGCTACCAACCTCTCGTAGATCGGATCTAGATGTTGGGTTTATTCCGCTATCTTTGCGTAGGAAAATTTTTGTTTTCTATGCTGCGACCCTTCAGTGGTATCAGAGCCTAGATCTATTCGTAGATGTTGGTGCGATTAGACACAAGTGTTGTGGGCGTTGATAATTTGTGTTGCTACCTTCTCGCGTGCACTTTGCATCTTTGCGGTATTGTGAGATTGAAGCGGCCCGGACCAACTTTACTCGTCCACGCACGAGAGACCGGTTCCACGACTGACATGCAACTTGTTTTGCATAAGTGGCTGGCGGGTGTCTGTTTCTCTTGCTTTAGTGAAGATGCAATTTTCAATGGAAGGCCTTTCAAAAGGATGAGTAAATCAGCAACTATTTTATCACCGTTGTGGCTTTGCGTAGATTAGAACGGTTCTATCTATTGACCCATTAGAAGCCACGTAAAAATTGCATAAACAAAGTAGAGGCGTCTAACTTGTTTTTGCAGGGTTTGTGATATGGTATGGCCTCAAGATATGATTATGTGATGTATGCAATGATCATGTTTTGTATTTTTTCACGACTTGCATGTCGATGAGTACGGCAACCGGCAGGAGCCTTATGGTTGTCTTTTATTTATTGTATGACCTGCGTGTCACTTTAAACACCATGTAATTGCTTTACTTTATTTGCTAAGAGTAGCCAATAGTAGTAGTTGCAATAGTTGGTGGAGACAACCATGGTGATGGCGTTTGAGCTGGTGATGATGAAGATCATGCCGGTGCTTTGGAGATGGAGATCAAAGGCACAAGAAAAGGCTATACCATGTCACAATATTGAATTGCATGTGATGTTAATCCTTTTTATGCACCTTATGGTTTATGCTTAGATACGATCTCGACGGTAGCATGATAAGGTGATCTCTCACGTTAATATCAAGAAGTGTTCTCCCCTAGTATGCGCCGTTGCCAAAGTTCGTCGTTTTGAAGCACCACGTGATGATCGGGTGTGATAGATTCTACGTTCACATACAACGGGTGCAAGCCAGTTTGCACATGCAGAAATACTACGGTTTCCTTGACGAGCCTAGCATGTACAGACATGGCCTCGGAACACAAGAGCCGAAAGGCTAAACACGAGTCATATGAATGATATGATCAACATGGAGATGTTCACCTTTTGAAGCTGCGCCACTTCACGTGATGATCGGTTGTGGTGTAGTGGATTTTGGATCGTGTGTCACTAAACAACCAGAGAGATGTTGAGTTTAGTGGGAGTTCGTTTTATAATTAGATTATCTTTCGAACACAATATCATGAACATAGTCTAAACACCTTGCAAATAATGTTGTAGATCAATGGCCCTTCCCAACATCACCATGAACTTTAACGCGTTCCTAGAGAAAGACAAGCTGAAAGACGATGGAAGCAATTTCTCAGATTGGTTTATGAATCTGAAAATTATCCTCAAAGCTGCCAAGAAACTGTATGTCCTAGATGCACCGCTAGGTGAGGCTCCAGCAGAGGGAGCGGCTGAAGACGTTAGGAATGTCTGGGCAGCCCGTTCTGAGGACCACGAGATAGTTAAGTGCGGTCTGTTGTACGGCTTAGGACCTAAGCTTCAAAAGCGTTTTGAGCACCATGGCGTTCATCAGATGATCGTTGATCTGAAAGCTATGTTTCAGACTCAAGCCAAGGTGGAGAGGTATGAAGCCTCTTCTAAGTTCTTTAGCTGTATGATGGAAGAGAACAGCTCCGTCAGTGAACACGTGCTCAAGATGTCTGGGTACGGTGATCGTCTGGCGCAGCTGGGTGTTGTGATTCCCAATGAGTTGGGGATTGACCGTGTTCTCCAGTCACTTCCACCTAGCTACAAAAGCTTTGTGATGAACTATAACATGCAAGGGATGGAGAAAACTCTTCCTGAGCTTTTCGCGATGTTAAAGACCGCGGAAGTGGAAATCAAGAAGGAGCATCAAGTGTTGATGGTCAACAAGACCACCAGTTTCAAGAAAAAGGGCAAAAGAGACAACTTCAAGAAGGACGGCAAGCGAGCTGCCGGGCCTGCGAGGAAGTCAAGGAAGGGCCCTAAGTCTGATACTGAGTGCTTCTACTGCAAGGGAACCGGACACTGGAAGCGGAACTGCCCCAAGTATTTGGCAGACAAGAAGGCTGGCACCGTCAAACAAGGTATATATGATATACAAGTTATTGATGTGTATTTAACAAGTGATCGTAGTAGCACCTGGGTATTTGATACTGGTTCGGTTGCTAATATATGTAACTCGAAACAGGAGCTGCGGAATAGTCGACGCTTGGCAAGGGACGAGGTGACGATGCGAGTTGGAAATGGATCAAAAGTTGAAGTCATCGCTGTCGGCACACTCCCTCTGCATTTACCTTCGGGATTAGTTTTAAACCTTAATAATTGTTATTATGTGCCTGCGTTAAGCATGAACATTGTATCTGGATCTTGTTTATTGCGAGACGGTTATTCATTTAAGTCTGAAAACTTTGGTATTTCGATTTATATGGATAATACCTTTTATGGTCATGCACCTGAGAGGAATGGTTTATTTCTATTGGATCTCGATGGTAGTGATACACATGTTCATAACATTGATGCCAAAAGATGCAAAGTGAATGATGATAATACCACATATTTGTGGCACTGCCGTTTGGGTCACATTGGTGTAAAGCGCATGAAGAAACTCCATTCTGATGGACTTTTGGATTCACTTGATTTTGAATCATTTGAAACTTGCGAACCATGCCTTATGGGTAAGATGACTCGAACACCCTTCTCCGGCACGATGGAGAGGGCAACAGACTTGTTGGAAATCATACATACCGATGTGTGTGGTCGATGAGTGTTGCAGCGCGCGGTGGATATCGTTACTTCTTGACCTTCACCGATGATTTGAGTAGATATGGGTATATTTACTTAATGAAACATAAGTCTGAAACGTTCGAAAAGTTCAAAGAATTTCAGAGTGAAGTTGAGAACCATCGTAACAAGAAAATAAAGTTTCTTCGATCCGATCGTGGAGGCGAATATTTGAGTTACGAGTTTGGCATGCATTTAAAGACGTGTGGAATTGTTTCACAACTCACGCCACCCGGAACACCACAGCGTAATGGTGTGTCTGAACGTCGTAATCGAACCTTATTGGATATGGTGCGATCTATGATGTCTCACACAGATCTGCCACTATCATTTTGGAGCTATGCATTAGAGACAGCCGCATTCACTTTAAATAGGGCTCCATCAAAATCCGTTGAGACGACTCCATATGAGTTATGGTTTGGCAAGAAGCCAAAGTTATCGTTTCTCAAAGTTTGGGGTTGCGATGCTTATGTGAAAAAGCTTCAACCTGATAAGCTCGAACCCAAATCGGAAAAGTGCGTCTTCATTGGATACCCTAAGGAAACTATTGGGTATACCTTCTACCACAGAACCGAAGGCAAGATTTTCGTTGCCAAGAATGGTTCCTTTCTAGAGAAGGAGTTTCTCTCGAAAGAAGTGAGTGGAAGGAAAATAGAGCTTGACGAGGTTATTGAACCTGTTCTTGAGATGCCGAGTAGCGCAGAACTGGAAGTTGTTCCAGAACAGCCATCGCCACCTGAAGAAGGAGCAAATGATGTTGATCATGCTGTTCCAGTCAAGGCTGCTATTGAACCTCGCAGATCAACGAGGGAACGTACCGCTCCTGATCGGTACGACCCCGTCATGAATGTCATGTTGTTAGACAATGATGAACCTGCGAATTATGAGGAAGCAATGATGAGCCCAGACTCCGATAAATGGCTAGGAGCCATGAAATCCGAAATGGAATCCATGTATGAAAACCAAGTATGGACTTTGGTGGACTTACCAAACGACCGTAAGGCCGTTGAGAACAAATGGATATTCAAGAGAAAGACAGACGCTGACGGAAACGTCACCGTGTATAAAGCTCGACTTGTCGCAAAGGGTTTCCGACAAATTCAAGGAGTTGACTACGATGAGACATTCTCACCCGTAGCGATGCTGAAATCTGTTCGGATTATGTTAGCAATTGCCGCATATTATGACTATGAAATTTGGCAAATGGATGTGAAAACCGCGTTCCTTAATGGTCACATTAAGGAAGAGTTGTACATGGTGCAGCCCGAAGGTTTTGTTGATCCAAAGGATGCTAACAAGGTATGCAAACTTCAGAGATCCATCTATGGACTGAAGCAAGCATCGCGGAGTTGGAATCTCCGGTTTGATGAAGTGATCAAAGGGTTTGGATTTGTCCAAACTTATGGAGAAGCCTGTATTTACAAGAAAGTGAGTGGGAGTTCAGTTGCATTTCTAATACTATATGTGGATGACATATTATTGATTGGAAATGATGTTACACTACTTGAAAGTGTAAAGTCTTATTTGAATAAGAGTTTTTCAATGAAAGACCTTGGTGAAGCGGCGTACATTTTAGGCATAAAGATCTATAGAGATAGGTCAAAGCGCCTAATAGGGCTTTCACAAAGTACATACCTTGACAAGGTTCTGAAAAAGTTCAGAATGGAAAATTCAAAGAAGGGGTTCTTACCAATGTTGCAAGGAAAGGTTCTGAGTAAGACTCAGAGTCCTGTTACGGCAGAAGATAGAGAGATAATGAACAAAGTTCCTTATGCCTCTGCGATAGGCTCTATCATGTATGCCATGCTATGTACTAGACCAGATGTGTGCCATGCTGTAAGTTTGACTAGCAGGTACCAAAGTGATTCAGGAGTGGAACACTGGTCAGCTGTCAAAAATATCCTTAAGTATCTAAATAGAACTAAGGAAATGTTTCTCGTATATGGAGGTGACCAAGAGCTTGTCGTAAGGAGTTACGTCGATGCTAGTTGGGACACAGATCCGGATGATTCTAAGTCTCAGTCCGGATACGTGTTTATTCTGAATGGTGGCGCTGTGAGTTGGAGGAGTTCCAAGCAGAGCGTGGTGGCGAAATCTTCAACTGAAGCGGAGTATGTTGCGGCCTCATCGGCAACAAGTGAAACAGTCTGGATGAAGGAGTTCCTCTCAGAGCTGAGCATGGTTCCAAGTGCGTCAAGACCTCTGGTCCTGTACTGTGATAATACAGGTCCAATAGCTCTTGCCAAGGACCCGACTTCACACAAGAATACCAAGCATATTAAGCGCCGCTATCACAATTTGCGTGAGAATGTCAAGGATGGTGACATAGAGATTTGCAAGGTGCATACGTGTTGGGGATATAAACCCCGTATACCCGAGAGAAGCCAAAACTTCCAAGGGCTCCAGTTGGCCGCTTCCAGGCGGATCCCGCCGACCGGCTCCAGCAACTTCGTCCGGTTAGAGCAGCCGGCCTCTACCCACCGACCGGTCCGTACTGGTAGGCCCGGATCATCCAGCCCCTGTCGGGCGTTACTGCTACAATGTAATGATGAGATAGCTCCAGCCGGCTCCAGATCGTAGTGATGTCATAGGGGTAAACATGTAATCTCCCTGTAACCCAAAACCCTAACCGCTGCCTATATAAGACGTGCAGGGGCCTCCTGCGCGGGAGGAGGCTCGGATTCTCAGACACAGACATACGTAGATCACCATCTTCCACCTCCAGCCGGCTTGACAACTCAAGCCGGCACCACCGCAATACAGCTCCAGGAGCAACCTTTGTAACCTGAATCGGTGATCAAGTAATACAAGCAAGAACAGCAGGACGTAGGGGTGTTACCTCCACCAGGAGGGCCCCGAACCTGGGTAACTAGCGTGTGTTTGCATGTTTGTTGCCCAATCCCATGCGAGCATCCGATCGTCGCCCGCCCCACATTCTTTTCCATCTCCGATGGATATGCCGTGTTATCCACCACGACATTTGGCGCCCACCGTGGGGCTCGCAGCGACTGGAGTCACGTTCTGCGCGGGATCCCGGACTGTAGATGGTCGGCGGATCGTCTCCGACCTCGTGCTCTCCATCGGCTCCGTCGGCTGCGTCCTCGACAACACCAACAGCTTCGCCGACGTGGACGTCGCCAGCGGAGGAGCGGTCGTCACCCTTGGCGATTTCCACGTCTACGTCGCCGTCGCCGCTCTGGAGTACCCGGAGGTGGTCTACTCGAGCTTGGCTCCTTCGATCTTCGACGCCAGCGCCTGCAACGACGACTCCGCCTCCGGCTACCTCAACTCCGGCGACGCAGACCGCGACGTCACCAAGCTCAACGTCTACGCCGAGGTGCACATGGTCGAGCACGCGGCGGCAGGAGGCCCCGTCACCACTACCGTTCATGAAGCTGGCGAACCTTCGCGCTACCAGCGCAACCTGGAGGCCGACTTCGAGCTGCTGAGCACCCCCATCGCGCCGAGTGCTGATCCAGTCAAGGCGGCGGCTGAACTCGAGAGGATGCGGCAGCAGATCTACGACAAGGCGCTAAACCTCGCGTCGACACAACGCCGGCTCAGCGCCACAATTCGCGAGTACAATTCTGCACACGGCATTCGAGCAGGTGGATCGCAATGCGGAGAAGCTGAATGAAGTTAGGCGCAAAGGAGGAGATCTTGGTGGCGCCATGAACCGTGCCGGCCAGGCGCATGAACTCACCGACCTCAGCTTCCGCGAGTACAGCTGTCCTACGCAAAACATGAGGGCGGCGGAAGCAGCAGCCGCCGAGCTACCCTATCTCCAAGGCGAAGAACTACATCAACAAATGCGCCGGGTTCGACAACTCATCAACACGGCTAACCGGCAGCAGCGAGAAACGGAGGCAACGGCGAGCAAGGGGCATCATGAGCCGCCTCCAGGGCTACGATGCAGCCGGCAAGTCCAAGCAGGGTGCAGAGGCGTCATCCACTGAGCCGCGGAAGGGCGAAGGACAAGCAAACACGAGTTCATCGCGAGGGGAGCGCGAGCTCGCATCCTCGTGATCACGGCCGCGATCCGGCTGGACGACGCGAAGACGGCAACCGGAGCGAGCCTCGAGCCGGACGGAACGTCAAGGAGCGAGTCGGCCACAAGGTCACCATCGACGAACGCCTGGGGCCGCTGGGACCTGAAACCAGCGACGACGCACGCCACCGCATCGACGTGCTCAAGCTGTCAAGCATCATCGAGGAAGAGGACATCGCTGCTCATCGCTGTTTCGGACCCCGCATCCGGAGCGAGCGATTCCCGAAGGGATTCACTCTCCCCAGGGACACACCCAAGTACAACGGCACCGCGAAGCCGGAAGACTGGCTCGCCGACTACGTCACGGCGGTCAACATCGCAGGCGGCAACAAGCGGGTAGCCGTGCGCTACGTGCCGCTCATGCTCCAGGGATCGGCACGGACTTGGCTCAACAGCCTTCCGAAGGAGAGCGTCAACAGCTGGCTGGACTTCGAGGAAGTGTTCAACCGCAATTTCACCGGCACCTACTTGCGCCCTGGCAACGCACAGCTGCTCGCGCTGTGCAAGCAGAAGGACGGCGAGTCGGACCGAGCCTACCTCACCCGGTGGACAAGCCTTCGCAACTCCTTGCGAAGGAGTACTCGAGCTCCAAGCCGTCCAGTACTTCATCCAAGGGTGCCGAGACCAGACGCTGCTTAAGCACCGGCTCCTGAGGAAGAGCCCAAAGACCATGGCAGAGCTCATGGCAATCGCCGACGAGTACGCCACCGCCGACGCGGGCATGACCAACCCGATCCGACTCGACGAAGCCGGAAGAATCATCACGACGGAGCCGGCTGCACGCCGCAGCCGGACGGAGAACCAAGAAGGAGGAAAATCGACCCAGCGTAGATTCCGACGCGGCCGGCAAAGCGCAAGTCCGCAGACGACCGCGTCGAGTCCAAGGTCGTCGCTACGACCGAAGGAAGGCCGGCAGGAGGCTTCGATAACCGCCGAATGAGGACAAGCGGCGACATGCGCCGGACAAGGGCAAGGAACAACTACGACTACATGCTCGATCAACCGTGCCGGAACCATGGCGACCGGCCAGCAAACCACACCGTCAGGCAATGCACCCTTGGACGCCCAAGGCCGCCACCGTACGAGCGGCGAAACCCGCCTCCGCCTCGGGATGAAGCCGGACGGGACGATCGAGGACGCGACGACAGACGACGCGAAGACAGGAATCGCGATGATCGCCAACGCGAAGAAGAAAGGGAACGCCTTCCGGCTCCGCCTCCGAGAGGTACCAGACGGCTACCAGAATCCGGACTGCCGCCTACATCGTATTCGTCAGCGAGCGCGACGACAAGCGAAGCCGGCGCGAACGGTTCAAGGAGGTGAACGCGGTGGTTCCACCTGTCCCCCAGTACCTCAACTGGTCGCAGGAGCCGATCACGTGGGACCGCAGCGATCACCCGGAGCTGATGCCCAACCCAGGCGGCTATGCCCTGGTCCTGGAGCCCATGATTATCTCCCAGAAGCGCGCCTGCACCTTCTCACGCGTCCTCATCGATGGGGGCAGCAGCATCAACATCCTCTACCGTGACACGCTGGAGAAGCTGGGCGTCTCCGAGTCCAGCTTGACGCCGAGCCGGACGGTCTTCCACGGCATCGTACCGGGGCGAGCCGGCTCATCCATGGGCCTCATCCGGCTGGACGTCTTATTCGGCACCAAGAGCAACCACCGCCGCGAGACCATCTCCTTCGAGGTGGTCGACCACTCCAGCGCCTACCATGCCATCCTCGGGCGGCCGGCGCTCGCCAAGTTCATGGCGGTACCCCACTACGCTTACCTCAAGATGAAGCTACCAGGCCCACGCGGGATCATCACCGTCGCTGGAGACTATAAACGCTCCATCGCCTGCGCCTCCGATAGCGCGAAGGTGGCCGAGACCATGGTCTGCAACGAGGAGATGAAGCAATTCAAGCGCAAGGCTAGCGAGGAAAAGCTGGAGATCCCGGAGTCGGCCAAACCGGCTGGCGAGTCGAACTTCCAGGCGGCCCGGGACACAAAGAAGATCTACTTCGACGACAGCGACAAGTCCAAGTTCGTTTCCGTCGGGGCGAGCCTGGACCCCAAATAGGAAGGCGCGCTCGTCGAGTTCCTCCGTGAGAACCGGGACATCTTCGCGTGGTCCCCCAAGGACATGCCTGGTGTGCCGAGGGAACTCGCCGAGCACTCTCTTCACGTCCGACCAGACGCCAAGCCGGTAAAACAGTCCCTGCGACGTTTCGCGGAAGGAAGAAGACAGCTTATAGGAGAAGAAATAGCCCGGCTACTCGCGGCCGGGTTCATCAAAGAAGTACAACACACGGAGTGGCTAGCCAATCCGGTGATGGTGGAAAAGAAGAACAAGAAATGGCGGATGTGTATCGATTACACCCACCTCAACAAGGCTTGCCCTAAAGACCCATTTGCATTACCGCGCATTGACCAAGTGATCGACTCCACGGCCGGCTGCGACCTCCTCTCCCTCCTCAACGCCTACTCCGGCTACCACCAAATTCCGCTGAACCCGGACGACCAGCTCAAGACCGCCTTCATCACCCCATACGGCCCGTACTGCTACACCACCATGCCGTTCGGCTTGAAGAACGCGGGAGCAACATACCAGCGCTGCATGCAGAAATGCTTGCACGACCAGATCGGTCGCAACGCGCACGCCTACGTCGACGACGTCGTCATCAAAACCAAGGAGAAGCATACCCTCCTCCTCGACCTCAAGGAAACCTTCGACAACCTCCGCCGCTTCCAGATGAAGCTCAACCCGGAGAAATGCGTGTTCGGCGTTCCAGCCGGACAGCTACTCGGCTACCTTGTATCGGCACGGGGATCGAGGCCAACCCGGAGAAAATCGCCGCCATCGATAACATGCGACAACCGAGAAGCGTCAAGGACATTCAGAAGTTCGCCGGTTGTCTAGCCTCCCTTAGCCGCTTCATCAGCCGGCTCGGGGAGAAGGCTCTCCCGCTCTACCACTTACTGAAGAAAACGGACAAGTTCGTCTGGAGCGACGCGGCCGACGCCGCCTTCAAGGAACTCAAGCGGGCGATGGCCACCACCCCAGTCCTAGCACCTCCGACTCCAAAGGAGCCCATGCTCATGTACATCGCCGCCTCCAATCGAGTCGTCAGCGTGGTCCTAGTGGTGGAACGAGACGAACCCGGCAAGCAGCGGCCGGTTCAACGGCCAGTCTACTACCTCAGTGAGGTGCTCTCGCAATCAAAGAAAAACTACCCGCATTACCAGAAGCTCGTATACGGCGTGTACATGGCCACGAAGAAGCTGAAGCATTACTTTCAAGAGCACCCGATCAAGGTGATAAGTGACGCATCCGCTTGCCGAGATCATAGGCAACAAGGACGCAACCGGCAGAGTTGCGAAATGGGCGATCAACCTGACGGCGCACGGAGTCGAGTACGACAAGAGAACAGCGATCAAGTCACAGGAGCTGGCGGACTTTCTTGCCGATTGGACGGAGACGAACCACGTACCGCCGCCACCCAACTCCGGCGAACATTGGCTCATGCACTTCGACGGCTCCAAAAGATACTGGGGACTCGGCGCTGGAGTCGTCCTCACCTCACCCAAGGGGGGCCGACTCGAATACGTGCTACAGATCCACTTCACGGCGTCCAACAACGTAGCCGAGTATGAAGCCCTCGCACACGGCCTCAAGCTCGCCAAGGCTATGAACATCAAGCGAATCCTCTGCTACGGCGACTCCGACTTGGTGGTCCAGCAGACCACTGGTCATTGGGACGCCAAGGACCCCAACATGGCCGCCTACCGCTTCTTCGTCCAGCAGCTCGCGGGATACTTCGAAGGATGTGAGTTCCACCACATCCACCGCTCCAACAACGAGGCAGCCGACACCCTGGCAAACATTGGCTCTCTTCGCGAGGAAATCGTTCAACCGGCTTCACCCCCTTCTTCCTCGTTCACGGAGCCGAAGCCGTCATGCCAACAGACATCGAGCACGACGCACCCCGGATCGTGCTGTACACGGAAGCGCAAGCTAAGCAAGCCTACGAAGATGGAATGGACCTGCTCGAGGAAGCACGCCAGCTTGCCGAATCAAGGTCGGCGATGTACCAGCAACAACTACGCAACTACCACAGTCGGCGCATCAAGCACGTCCGCTTTCGCGAAGGCGACCTCGTGCTCCGGCTCATCCAGGACACTAAAAACATGCACAAGTTGTCATCACCGTGGAAGGACCATTCATCGTCAGCAAAGCGCTCATCAACGATGCTTACTACCTCATCGACGCCCGCGAGCACAAGAAGGACACGATGGACAAAGAGGGCGATGAAACGGAAAGGCCATGGAACGCGTTACTGTTGCGTCGATTCTACACTTGAGAAAGAGCAATGTATGTATCACCTATGCTATCAATAAAAGAAACGAGAGTGATGAACACATGAGCAGTTTTCCGCACTTTTTCCGCATTTTTCTTTCCGGTTCTTCCGGCAGCCGGCAAGCTTGCTTTTAGCGGCCGTGTAGCGTGACTAACCCCTAAACGGCTAACTCTTCGAATCCGGTTAAGGACGGCAAGAGAACAAGCTGGAGGGGGCCAACAACGTGAAAAACGCATAAAGGGAAGTCCTGCCGGCTGAAATAATGTCCTTTTGCAAACTCGGCCAAGCCGGCAGTCGGCAACCGCTTCTCCGATTACGGATGATTAACTACACAACGCTAAACGGCTAACTCTTCGAATCCGGTTAAGGCCGGCAAGAGAATAAGCTGGAGGCTGAGTGTATGCGAAAGACGTAAGAAATAGAAGTCGTTACCGGCTGAGAAAACTCTGGCCTAACAAACCGGATCCTAGCGTTGTAGTAGTGTGCATGATCCCGCTAGACGGTGAAGTGCACACGAACGGCGGCGGGAAAGGCTACAGGCGAGTGTGAAAATGAAATAAGCATAGTAAAAGTATTCTTCGTGATCAAAATAGCAAGCTAATCGCTTCGTCATTTCATTTCACGCGCGAAAACGCCGCCAACCGGCTTCGAGAGCCCAAGCCGGACACAGGCCCGACGAGCAAGGAATGAAAATTGCGCACAAGCAAACAAGCACAGGAACAAAAGCAAGTAGCATTAAACATCAAGGGCAAGGCATTACAGATAGAAGCTGGACAACAAAACAAAAGAGGGAAGTCCACAGGCGGACCTTCCCCGCGCAACTACAAGGTCGAGCCGGCAGAGCTCCCTAAGCGGCAACCGTCGCCTTCCCGGATCCACCTATCTTCTTGCCAACCCAGTGCTTGATGCAAAGGGTGCCGTCGAACACCTTCACGAAGAAGACGCCTTTGTCACGCCGAAGACGGAAGCAGAGGATGAAGCCGGCTTCGAGCTCGTAGAAGTCAGCGAACTCGTCCCAACCCCTGACAAACTCCACCCTATTGACAACAGCATTACCCTCCACCTGGGAGGTGAACCGGACGGTTGCATTCCAGGGACCCTGGGAAGCACCCTCGCGGAAGAGCTTGAACTTGAAGTGGCCAACGCCCGGCAGTGCGTCGGCGAAGGCGTCGGGAAGCCTCTGCACCGGCCCAGTAACTGGCGAGTGCAGGATCAAGAGGAACTCCCCGATAGGGAACACACCCCAGGCCGGGCGCCGCGGATTCTCTAGGGAGTCGGAAGAGGCGGAGGACAACTCCGCGCTGTCTTCCTCGCTCTCGGCGACAGCAGAGGGAGCATATTTAGGAATCGGGTCAAAACCCGGAGGGGGAAGAACAGGGGTGGCTTCCTCCTCGCTCGACGAGTCATGAAGAACAAGGAGGTTCTTGCCACGACCAACGCCAACGCTAATGCCGCCACTGACGGCACCCGCCCTTTTCAAGCCAGCACGGCCGCTGCCTTTGCCACGGCCAGCGCTGCTACCAGCGGCAGTGGAGGGGACCGCTTTTCCTCGCCCTCGACCGCCTCTCTTAGGGGGATGACCGCGCGGACGTTTCGCCGGAGGCGCAGCGATGGTCTCCTCAGCGGCAACATCCAAAGGCTCGGACTTCACCATGGCAGGGACGCGAGGGAACGATAGGAGGAAGACGAAGAGAGAGCAAGAAGGTGTAAGCAATGAGAAGGAAGAACGAAAATTGTGAAGCTTTATAACACAACCAAGGGGCAACGTGGGAGACCCAACCGTCGCCCACGATCCCATGATCAACACGTGGCAACGAAACCCAGATGACGGGACCTTTCGGTAACTGCAACCGGGTCCACGCACAGAAGCCAAGGAGGCAAGGCCAGGCCGTCAGCCGGCATAAAGATTCCCGGGGGCTGCGCAGCCGGCCCGGACGAACATATAAAACACCCCGGGTCACGGACTCGGGGGCTGCCAAGCCGTCAGCCGGCATAAAGATACCCGGGGGCTGCGCACCCGCCAAGGCGGCTGCCCAGACCCGGACGAACATATAAATCACCCCGAGTCACGGACTCGGGGGCTGCCAAGCCGTCAGCCGGCATAAAGATACCCGGGGGCTGCGCACCCGCCAAGGCGGCTGCCCAGACCCGGACGAACATATAAAACACCCCGGGTCACGGACTCGGGGGCTGCCAAGCCGTCAGCCGGCATAAAGATACCCGGGGGCTGCGCACCCGCCAAGGCGGCTGCCCAGACCCGGACGAACATATAAATCACCCCGAGTCACGGACTCGGGGGCTGCCAAGCCGTCAGCCGGCATAAAGATACCCGGGGGCTGCGCACCGCCAAGGCGGCTGCCCAGACCCGGACGAACATATAAAACACCCCAGGTCACGGACTCGGGGGCTGCGCACCCGCCAAGGCGGCTGCCAGACCCGGACGAACATATAAATCACCCCGAGTCACGGACTCGGGGGCTGCCAAGCCGTCAGCCGGCATAAAGATACCCGGGGGCTGCGCACCCGCCAAGGCGGCTGCCCAGACCCAGACGAACATATAAAACACCCCGGGTCACGGACTCGGGGGCTGCCAAGCCGTCAGCCGGCATAAAAATTCCCGGGGGCTGCGCAGCCGACAAGCCGGCTCCGCAGACCCGGACGTATATCTAAGTCACCCCAAGTCACGGACTCAGGGGCTGCACGATATAACGATGACAGAAGATAAGCGATAAGCAGGAAACGTGAAATTTCGACCCGGCTAGATGCTCAAGCCGCCCAAAATTCGGGGGCTNGAGCAACTCCAGCCATGCCCCCAGGAGCCCCCCCAGGACGTCTTTTTTTCGTCGCCGGATATGTAAAAAGTGTAACAACTCTCCCAGCCACACCCCCACAGCCCCCCCCCCCCCCCCAAGAGATTAAAAGGCACCGGCGAACCCAAACCAAACCCAAGGGGCTGGGTTCGGCTTGGGGGCGCCGACGAACGCGTAGTCCCATTATTTTGCACCACGCGTCCTTCTTTTTACTGGCCCACCCACGTGCGGCTCTTCCCCAGTGTTGCATCGCCGCCCGCAACCACCCACGGCTGGGAATGCAGCACAACCCAGGACGTCGTTTTACCGCCGGCAGAAGGATTTTGCCCCCCAGGCGGCCGTTTTTTCGCCGGCATATCGCGCTTGGGGGGCGCAACGGCTGGAGTGCTCTAACAAGAGGAGGTTGTCCAGGCTTGAGCTTCTTGTTTTTTGTCCACGAATTAGCATAGGGCATCACTGTGTCAGGGTTTTAAGACTCTACCTCGACGAACTCAAGACCAAAACTGTTTTAAGGAGAGATGCTCTGACTGGATCGATCATCGTTCCGTTTATTACGGATGAATTGCCACTCCGGCACTCCGCCCGTACCCCCGTTCTTTTGCTCCTCTCGCCTGTGAACCTAGGGTCCCGCCTTGCGCCGCCGTTTCGTCTCTTCCGCCATTCCCCAATCGCCAGCGAAAATGCCTCTTACCCAGCCCGCCGTCGCCGCCGCGGCGGCCAATGAAACCGTCGCCGTGGCGATGGAATCGGTGGAGGAGCAGCGTGGCTCAGTGGCAACCGGAAGGGAACGCACGGAACATGCCAACTCTGGATACCCGGCAGACCTAGGCGGCCAAGCGCCCGAGAGTTTCCATGGTCCGCCCGTGGAGGTGGAGGTGGAGATGGAGGATAGGAGAGAATCCCGTTGGGCCAACCACCCGATGGGCGTTGGTGAGTATACCGTGCATCCGTCTTCAATTCTTCATATATGTTCCATTCCACAATCTTCATCAGCCATTGATTGCTTGTAACTGCTCAGATCCAGATCCTGATGACGCTATCTGGGATGCTGTGAGCGACTTTTCTACGGATGAGGACACTGATGACGACGGCGAAGCGCTCTACAATGGCAAAGTGATGGACGAGGAGAAGGAGACAAATTGTCCAGGTAGGTAATCATCGAAGTACGTACCACATTTCTACGGATGAGGACACTGATGACTAGGTGAACCTTAATGGTTAACTGCTGATTGATGCCCCATTAATTGTTCAGGAAAAAACTACTCCAATGGAGAAGGGAAGAGAATAGAGAACAAATGGTTAACGAATCTCTTGAGAAAGAATGCAGAATACTCCAAATTGCGTCGGCAGATTGAAGACCCTCGTTTTCCTTTGAAAGTACTCCCTGTGGTAACGTGGCTATGTACTCGTAGGGGCTACTGCTACCACCGTAGATACATGACCCATGATACCTCTACGAGTAAGTGTCATATTTTCCTAGTAATCTTCTGTGTGCAATCTATGTGCTCTCTTAATTAGCAACCTACTTTTCATCTAATTCTCTGCAGCTGCACCAGTTCTTGGATATTGTGAACCAGAAGTGATGCTGCAGGTCTTCTCTTTGTGCTTGTCGTGCTCTCAGGAATCCTATCCCATTAGTATTTATGGAATACTAGTTGAATTTGGTGTGGCGTCACGCCACGCCTTTGATATTTTTTTTTGTAGAATATTTTTTTTATGTTAAACAAAATGTTGGCTAAATTGTAATGTTCGAACATGTTTTTTTTTATGAATAAATAGCATTTTTTTGTGAGCATTTTTTGATAAATTTTCTATATTGTTCAAATATTTAGTAGGGTGAAATGGTCTAGCATTTTTTGTTTGGCGGGAGTTTTAAATTTGAATTAGGGTAGATGCATTAGTGTTACTTCCAAATAGTGATAACATTTCAATTGAATTTAGGGAAGGTGCTTTTGAATTACTTACAATAGTGACAACATTTGAATAATTTTTTTTATTCAGCATATGCCATACCTGCTGTATTCTAAAATATGGCAATTTGTCGAGATTTGTCATCCATTTTATCAGAAATATCACTAATTTGTTTCTCTTATATTTTGATCATTTGGGAAATGTCAAATCCCGTTGAAATTTGTCGTCTATTTTCTCTAAATTTTTTACTAATTTGGAAGTGTTTTTTTTTATGTTTTTCTAGTTTCCTGGCTTAAGTAGGTTGCATATTTTATGTACTTTGAAATTGTTGAAACTCGTTGGAAATTGGTGTCGATTTTATCTAAATTTCTAATAATTTTAATTATATTTTTTTTGTTGGCTATTAATGGGTTCTAATTTTATGTACTTTGGAATGTTTATTCGTATGGTGGCAAAAATATGGCTAAATTGAAAATGTCTGAATATATTTTGTAAGTTGATATAAGTATGTAACTTTTTTTTTCGCTTTCAGTATATTTTATGGAATGTTGGTATATTGACTTAAATGTTGCTCAAATTGGAATTTGCAAACATGTTGTTTATTTTGTATGTAATTATCTAATTCTAATCATTTTTATATTAGTCAAGTTCATTTTTTTTTTGCAAAAATAGTCAATATTTTTCTTACCGTAGCATTTTTATAAATTTTGTAAAAATTGACGTTCGAAGTTATCTAAGTTTGGAAATTGTTGAATTTGAAAATGCTTGCATCGTGTTTGAAAGTTGTATATGTTAGAAAATATTGTTTTTTTGAACATTTTTTATGATGTACATTGTTTCAGTAAAATGGTCCTACCTGTTAGGAATGCAACATTTTTTGTAAACATATTTTTTTTTTAAAAAAGGATATCATGCATGTTAATTCATCCGATGTAGTCAAATATTATCGTCTGGAATTATTGTTTACGTTATTTCATCTGATGTAGTCAAATATTATCATATGGAGATTTTTGTTTTTATTTTTAAATGCATCTTTTGTGTGGAGAGTTTGAAAATATGTTATTTTTTTGATATGTTGTTTGCATTTTGGAAATTCATCTGATGTAGTCAGATATTATCGTTTGGAAATTATTCGTGTGGAGTGTATGAATCTCTAAATATTAACCTATTTGAATTGCTAATAGATTTTTAATTTAGATCAATAATTGGAGGAAGTACATTTTTAAAAAAAAATTATTAGATGCAATTGAAATTCAATCTGTAATTAAGGGATATGAAATTGTATTATATGCAATTATTCATGTAGTGCAATTTGGCTGCATTTAATTTGAAAATGCTTTTTTTAATGCAGTGACATTTTTTGTGTTTCCTTTTTTGTTAGTGCAAATGTATTTGCATTTTTTTTGAAATATTAATTTGTTCGTTTTTTTTCAAATATAGTGTTTCCTTTTTTTTTTGTTATTCAAATGCTTAGATTTGGAAGCCGTTGAAAATTTTAAAATTTCGGGAAAAAAATTCAAATATGTTCTCCATTTTGCTATGAATAGGTAGCATTGTTTTTTGTGATCATTTTTCTTCTTTATATATTTTGTAGAATATGCAAATATTTACATGCCGCACCCGTGACATTTTTTTTGTTAGTACTAATGTATTTGCATTTTTTTGAAATATTAATCTGTTCGTTTCTTCTTAAATACGGTTCATCTGATGTAGTCAATATTATCGTCTGGAAAATTATTGTTTTTTTTAAACGCATCTTTTGTGTGGATAGTTTGAAAATATGTTTTTTTATATGTTGTTTGCATTTTGGAAATTCATCTGATGTAGTCAAATATTATCGTTTGGAAATTACTCGTGCGGTTTTTTGAAATACTAATTTGTTCGTTTCTTCTTAAATACAGTCCATCTGATGTAGTCAAATATTATCGTCTGGAATTTTTTTTTTAATGCATCTTTTGTGTGGAGAGTTTGAAATATGTTATTTTTTTATATGTGTTTGCATCTTGGAATTCATTTGATGTAGTCAAATATTATCGTTTGGAAATTATTCGTGTAGAGAGTATGAATGTCTAAATATTAACTTATCTGAATTACTAATAGATTTTCATTTTAGATCAATAATTGGAGGAGATACATTTTTTTTTTGAAATTTATTAGATGCAATTGAAATTCAATCCATAATTAGGGGATATGAAATTGTATTGTATGCAATTATTCATGTAGTGCAATTTGGCTGCGTTTAATTTGAAAATGGTTTTTTTTTTTTTTGAATGCAGTGACATTTTTTTTTTGTTCTTTTTGTTAGTGCAAATATATTTGCATTTTTTGAAATATTAATTTGTTCATTTTTTCTTAAATACAATGTTTTTCTTTGTTTTTTTTTTTCAAATGCTTAGATTTGGAAGCCGTTAAAAATTTCAAAGTTTTCGGGGGAAAAAATCAAATATGTTTTCCATATTACTACAAAAGGTAGCATTTTTTTTTGTGTTCATTTTTTTATATATTTTCAACGTGAAAATTCGGTAAAATTTGCCGGAATTTGTAATGTGAAATATTATCGTCTGGATAAAGTAGAAAAATTATGTGGGAAAGTAATTTGACAAATTTTAAATAAAGTTGACATTTTCTAGTTCATGTGGAAACAATTATTTTCCGATTGTTTTGATATAGGCATCATTTTTTAAAAAAAAATTCGAACTTGACATTTGATCAAACTCTATGCAAAGGTTTTGGAATAAGGAAAAAAGTGCAAAAAAAAAAAAACCGACGCAGCAGCCCAGCAGGCAGCGGCCCATCTAGCCAGCCCAGGCCCGCTGGGACGTCATGCCGACGTCACCGGCTGCTGGACTCGCCGCGGCGGCGTGAGCGACGCCGGCGTCGCACCACCGCGTGCTGGGACGCGCGCGTGGCCGCGGCGGGCGCGCGTGGACGCGGGGTGCCCGTAGGCGGCGGCGCCGCCACTCCTAGGTCGTCGGAGCGGCCGCGGCGGCGGCGAAACGCGGCGGAGGCAGGCGGGTGCGGCGGCGGCGATTCCCATGCGTACGCGGCGTCTCGACGGCCGATCCGCGGCGAGGAGGGAGGGGAGGCAGCGGCGGAGCTCCCCGAATGCTCGGATCCGAGCGGGGAGCGGCGGAGAGGCGACGGCGCGCGTCGGCGGCCGCGGCGGCGACTTCCGCGTCGCGGGAGAGAAGGGGGGAACGGACGGTCTGCGGTCATTTTGCAGAAAAGCCCTCGAGTTTTTGCGAAATTGCGATCAGGTCCTTCGCTACGTTAATTCCTGGATTGCGGGTTCTATTTGCGACTTCTGGAGGGGGGTTTCTGCGAAAGCGTCATCGACGCATCCCCAGGCCGTCGGATCGGCAGTGGACGCTCGGGATCGCTGCACTGTAGTACTGTAGCTAGCTACAGTGTTAGCTACAGTACTACAGTGAGAGCGGAGCGCTCTCAGGCCTCCATTTCCGGCAGCTTTGATATAGTTAGTAATTCGCTGTCCGGGATGATCTGGAGCCACTAAGGAATCATGTCTTTTGCCGTTCCAGAGATGATGCTGTCATGATTGAGCAGGTAATTAAGTGTTGTGTTATTGTCAAAATGACTTCTTGCTGAACAATATTGTACAACAGTATGAGATAAGGTTTATGTCAATTAGCTTCTTCTTTGCTTCGATCCATTATTTAAAAGTCCTATGTTTGGTCCATTTTTCCATGTTTCTTGTACGATTGTATTTCTATAGTACTTCAGAATAGCCTTTTTTTTAAATATGAATGCTGCTCTTGGTTGCATCATCAGGCCTATGTTGTTGCAGCAAGTTCTGCTCTTACTCAGTACATTATATTTTAAAAGGTCAACCATTATACTTACATGTTTTTTATCACTCTATGATCACATTAACATGCTTGTTAGATCACCAGTGTTTTATATGTTGTCCCAAGGACATACAAAATTGTAATATTGATGTATTAATATATGCGTTATGGATGTTATAGATCTAATAGGATGGTAGTGGGAGATGATCATGATTTCCCTAGTGCTAATGATTCTTTAGTTCGAGAGATATTAGTATGCATGAATGTTTACTCACAAATGTCATCAAGTCACATGCATTCCTCCATTGTGAGGGAATGTGAAACACTTGTTAAGCAGGAGCATGCACGTATTATTGACTTTGTTCTGTCCCTACATACCACTGTATCTGGAAGTGGATTGTGCCTGTTCAGTTCTAACAAGTTGTTTAATTACAGGGTTCCTTCACCTTACCTCTTTGCACCCCTTGTCGAGGAATGTATGTACTGGAGGATGCATTACTAGAAGTTGATCTTTGGGTTAAGAAGGACGGGGTTGGATCAGCGGACAAACAGTTACTTTCTGCTTATGTTGAGATTTCTGTCCTCGCAGATTTTGATTTCATGCTGAAGGGGCAGATTTGTACTGACAGTTGCAGCTTAGACGTAGACCACATGTTCCTTTCTAGGAGTGTTGAGGCCGTGATAGAAGTCTTTGCAAAGTATGACCATCCTCATCACGTGAGGTTTTCTGCTTTCAGCAGTGGCTTCGATCATGAGATTGTGATGTTTGATGAAAAATGCTATATGAATGAGAAAATACTCAAACATGTCGTTGCAGTGAAGTCAAAGGGAAAACTAGATGTTCGCTTGAAAATCGAGAAATCACTGTTTTGTTGGACTTTTCAGGATGGAGCTGTTGGACCTGTTACTTCTCCAGATGACTCGATTTCACGGTATGGCCAGTTTTGTGTGAGGGTATTTTTCGCTCCAAAGAACATGCAACCCAGCTCTCGTCCGACATGGCGTGACTGGCTGAAACTTGATCCCATGCTATAACAAGAACATGTGCCCAGATAATGAAAAAAAAACTATATATGCCATTTTTCAGTCATCTAATTAAGTAGCAGTGGTTTTCCATTTGTAAATACTCATGCGAGCGAACACCAGATGTTTAATGTGTTACTAATGTGTGGTCTAGATGCTGGAAACCTGGCATCTTTATTACATTCGTATTGTCTGGTTTTACTCGTTATGAAGCAACCATCTGGAATATGACACGAGCAAAAGATACCTTTTGATCCGGGCTGAGTGTAGCGTGGTGAGTTTTTTTTTTATTCCCCTCTTATTTGTCCTTTTGGTTTCTGTTTTACATCCTCTTTTTCTCTTGGCTTTAGCCGCCTGTAGCCCCGGCTTATGTTTCGCTCCTAGACCTCAGATTATAACGAGCAATAAAGATGCTCATTAAACGCTACACTCGGTTAAGCGGGCTAAGAGCATCTCCACGGGGAGTGCCTAAATTGTGTCCGGCACACCTCTATTGGAGGCCCAATTGGAGGGTGCCGGACACTTGTCCGGCGCTTTTTTTCCCCTCCCACACCGGCACCCCCTAAACGGTCGGACCCGAAACAAAAAAAAAAATGAATATTGCAATAAATTAATTCGATTCAAATAGAACATTCGATACAATTTGATTCGTTTTCGATATAAATTCGATACAACTTTTTAAATTTAAAAACTACATCTAATTCGACCGTCAGACTCCGAGACTTTCCTCACATATGTCGACCGCGGAGGAGTCCAGGCAGAATGTATCTCTGCTCGGGGCCATCCTCGCCGGCACTGGTCGAGCTATTGCTCACAGACCTGGTCAAGAGGCCGTTTCGGGCTACGTCGATATCAATGATCGACGTAGCCTGTGGAGAAACCACTGCTTGACCAGAATTTTGAAAGTCTTTGTCTGGTACGGCCTCGATATAAATGGTCGGCGCAGCTTGGTGGCGGAGGAAGAGCTGGCTCCTCTTCGTCGGACACCGGCTCGGGCGGCTCGTCGTCATCGGTGTGGTAGTTGTGGAGGCGGTAGGCGTGCTCGGACCTCACAATGGTGTCCCAGTACGGCACCGACGCGTTGAACGGAGGCACATGGCTCCGCTCCTCCTCCGTCACCGCGCCGGCGACGTCCGCCTGCCACATCGACTTGATGTACTCCAGCCTCGCCTGCCCGGTCAGCGGCGGCGCAATCGGGATGTTGTCCAGGTTGACCAGCCAGCCGTCTGGCAGGCTACGGTTGCCGGGCAGAGGGAGGTAGTCGCGCACGAGCTGCTCCGCCTCCTCCACCGTCATGGGACAACGGTCGTCGGCCAGCGGGGGTGGAGGAGGCGGAGGGAGTGGTGGTGGTGGTGGCGGCGCCACAGCCCTAGCTGCCGCAATCCGGATCCCCTGGATCCGGCGTAGCTCGTTGCGGCGTTGGCAGCGCACCAACGATATCACGTCAAGGCGTCGGCGCCGCTCGTGGTCCTCCGCCGTGGGCTGGTAACCTGGTCTGAGGCGGTGCATCGTAGTTGTGCGACTGCAAGGAAAGAAAGAGGGCGGTGATGGAGTGTGTGAGACGAGAGGGCCGGTGGTGGCGTTTTAAAGTCGGTCGAAGGAGCGGAGATGTCGTCGCCATTAACGCCAAGACGGCATGCATACCGTCGCGTGGCTCTGCGGCGCTGCATCGAGGCGACGCTTCACTGCGCCGCCCACCTAGCCACTGAAACGATGCGCCGCCTGACGGCCCGTGCAACGATGTGACATCTCGCCTCTGAAATTATGTGGCGCCTGCATCGCTGAAACACACTGCCGCGTGCCTGTGATATGTCTTCGACGTATCTATAATTTTTTATGTTCCATGCTTGATTATATATCAGTGCCACATGTTTTTACAATGTTTTTATATAATTTTGGCATAATTTATGGAACTAAACTATTAACAAGATGCCCAGTGCCAGTTCCTGTTTTCTGCTGTCTTTTTGTTTTAGAAAAAGTTGTTCTGAGAAGTATCTCGGATTGCTCTCAAAATTTATGGGAATTATTTCCAATATGAAACAAAGACGGAGCCCGAAGGACAGCCGGAGGGGAGGCACAGGGGCTCCAGGAGCCACCTGGCCACGGCCCCCCTTTGGCCGCGAGTGGGGCCCACCTGGGGCCCCTGACCATCGCCTCGCGTCGCCCCTTCGCCTATAAATTCCCCTCTGACCTAAAAATAGAGGAGAACCGATAACAATTTCCAGAATACATCTGAGGCCGCCGCCATCTCAAACCCTAGTTCGGGAGCGTTCAGAAGCTCTCCCCGGCACCCTGCCGGAGAGGGGAATCGACGCCGGAGGCATCTACATCACCATGCCTGCCTCCGGAGTGATGCGCGAGTAGTCCACCACGGGACTACGGGTCCATAGCAGTAGCTAGATGATTGTCTCTCATCCTTGTACTCCATTGCTTAGATCTTGTGAGCTGCCTATCATGATCAAGATCATCTATTTGTAATTGCTACATGATTGTGTTTGCATGGATCCAATGAATTGTGAAAGTCATTACTTTTGTTCAGTTATGTGTTTCATCTATGATCTTGCATGCTCTCCGATGCTAGTGGTTGCTTTGGCCGAGTAATTGTTAGTGTTGTATGAGGGAGTATTTATGCTAGATAGTGGGTTCATGCCTCTCTTTGTCTGAGTTCGGTGACAGGAACGGTCAAGGCTAGAGATCTGTTGTTGCCACTAGGGAGAAAACAGCGGTGTGATTTCTTCGTGTTATCTACATTGCTTACATTATGCACTTTGCTTATTGCAATGATCTGTTGCTTGCAACTTAATACTTTTGGGTGACATGCTGGATAGCAATCCCAGAGTGGATTATTAGTCATAGATGCAGTTGGATGACGGTCTATATATTTTGACGTATTGCCCATATTAGATGAAGCGGTGAACTATATTGTTTTATAATAGCCTTGTTATGCGCCTACAATTCTGTCAATTGCCATGCTGTAATTTGTTTAGCCATCATGTATATCTTTTGGAGAGACATCTCTAGTGAACTGTGGACCCCGGTCCTATTTTCCTACATTGCTTACAACCGTTTTCATAGCTTTTAATCATCATTTGCTCGCTGGTCATATTTCATCATCATCATATTTTACATCCACACATTTAATTCTTTGTGTTTGGCAAGCCGGAGAGATTGACAACCTCTCTGTTTTGTTGGGGCAAAGTAGTTTGTTTATGATTGTGTGGATTGACATCTTGCTAAGCCTTCTCCAAGTCCTACTGGATTCGATAACCTTGGTTTTGTAATCAAGGGAAAACTTCTTCTATGCTACATCATACCTTCCTCTTGGGGTCTCCCAACAACACGTCATCAGCCTGCGCCTCGCCGGTTCGTTTCGTGTGTATGACGGGCGGGCCATATCTGTCGGAGGCTCGGGCCGAACAGTGTCCGGCACCGTGAAGGCAGCCCCCAAAGTTGGAGGCCCTGTTCATGGTGCCGGACAGATTTTGGGCCGGACGAAGGCTTTGCGACCCCCCGGTGTGGCCTATTTTTCTGTCCAGCGCCCTAAAGTAGCTTTACGGCCCCTTTTACAACCCCCTGGAGATGCTCTAAGGTAACCCTATTTCTCCTGTGTGATCCTTCTTCAATATAATGCCCAATCTTGCACCATCGCTCTCACCCTCCCCCTCCTCAACAAACCTTGCGCCCGCTCGTGGGAAAATGGCCGAATCGAACGTTTCTAGAAGGATTCGGTGAAATGTACTTTAAGCAACATGTGAGATTGACCCGACACTTCATGCAAGCAACTAGGAGCTGAAAACTTTTATCCGGATGGCCTGATTGGTCCTCATGTAGACAACCGTCCAAACACAACTTAAATTTTTGTCTTTTATGGTGGTTGCGCGAAGCAAGGTGGCAATTGCCAGCAAAGAACAAAGAAGCACGATTAATTTTGGTCATATACTCTCAATTGATGTGCTTTTATTTGATATGAAGAATGGAAAACTTTGAAGCATTTACTCGCAAATTCGGTCATGGTTGATCATGCATTTCCGACTTGTGTGTCCTATCTGTATAGAGCAAATTCTACCAAAGCTTTTGAAACCATGCAAATTGGAAAAGAAAAATGAACCAAAATTATGGAAAGGATACCATTTTGGATTACCGGATTAGCCCAAAGGAATATCATAAGATATTCTTTCTGAAAACATGGCCCTGTGTCGCTTTTCGCGAATGACCGGGGGCTACCCTCCCTCCCCCTCTGCCGTCGCCAGGCAAAGCCTGTGTGGTGTGATGGGTCCTCCTTTACCTAACGCATGTGCGGGTTGTAGCGCCCCGACCCCAGAACTATGCAATGAATCTTTGTGCAACCGGTCATGCTACACAATCGAAGGTTACTGGGTTTACCAATCCCATGCCAAAACCTTTGGCAGGCGTGCTCGGAATGGATCATCGGCACGCAACACTTCGATCATGCCATAAGCTCAGACATAGCTATCATGCATAATAAAGAGATCAAGACTTGTGGAACAACTGGCACATCACAGACTCTACGACACAAAGATTCATATAGCAACTCATATATGAGAAAGATACAGATATTACACACAAAAGGTCACAGACCCAACAATTCATCATGCGGAAGCGAAGTAGTGTTGTCTAGTACAACAAGATCTAAATATAGGGCCTAAGAGGCCTACACATAAATAAACCCAGCCAGTTTGTTCCACGGTCCCAAGCTACCACCTGGGAACCCCGAACTACTCGTCGACGTCCACGAAGAACCCACCTGTGTGCTCGGTGACGTCCTACTCTGAAACAAATTAATAAAGGCAGCAAACAGAGACTGAGTACGACATACTCGCAAGTTTAGTAGGGCGATATAGGCCCAATGCTGACGGCGGCTCTAAAGCTGTATGTAGCTATTTTTGCATAAAGCTAGTTTTCCTTTATAAAAGACAATAAATGACTCCATGGCATCGTCTACTCAGAAATGTTTTCTCAAAGGGGATAAGAGAGTAACTTTTTTCCTTCGGTTCTCATCGAACCAAATAGCACCAAGAATCATCACTCGTCACCACCAAGGCACCCCCTCGAATCACCCTCGAGGAAACGAACCTTTATCACACGTTGATTATGCAACCTGTAGCTGCCAAATTAATTAAACCGTTCAGGTTCTCTATGATCTTATCGTCTATTCCCAAGTCGTCCATAACCGCGGACACGGCTTTTCGAAAAGATTAAACCCTGCAGGGGTGTACTAATTTACCCATTGGTACCGTCCGGCTCACCTGATTGGCCCTCTTCCGGGGAAGGCCGGCGAGTGGGCGCGGTTAAACCTTTACCTCACGTGAGACTATCCAAGAGTCATCTGTGGCGACAGGACAAGTTTACCCAGCCTATTTCAGCCCCTGCCCCACCGCCACGTCCTAAACACCACCATCCTCATCATTTCTTTTTCCGCTCACACACACGCGCAAATGGAAATAGCAAACTAGAGGACCCTTGGATACGCCCGCACAAGTTATTCAGTTAGTAAGGAGCCCATACTCCCACCAATGGAAGCACGCTCGTCTTGGTTCAAGAGGTAAAGAACTCGCACCTAGGGGCAAGAATGAGACAAAACACCATCCCCGATGGCAACTCATCCAAGCCTTCTTAGCATTTTAATTAAGCACCACAAGTATCCACCATGTCTGAAACATTCCATCAGCATCAACAATTATGGAATTAAACAACGGACATAACTAGCATTCGACTAAGCATGGCTAAGTATAGCTAAGCATATAAATACAACAATTATAATCTTGTCTCCGGCCAACACATCAAACCTAGGGTTCATAGGTAGGGATACATGTATTGGTTCGGGGGAAGACATGCATACATAGGATAATCTAGCATTGACCAAAATTGTCGTTGGAATCGCATGCAATATTATGGTGGATAAAATAAGTTTATAAAACAGTAGGATGCTAGATGCCAAGAAGGTTAGATATCTCTTGCCTTGCTGCCGGGGCATGTAGTACGACTCGTCGGGGTAGATAGGGTTAACCTCCACTCCGGAATCTATCGATAACCAAACAAGAATAGTAGAACAAAATAAAACACACGAAGACAAGGTGAAGAGCACAATCACATGATGACATGACAAGATTATGCAAAGATATCATCATATAATTTAAATAGCAAAATTAAATGGAGAGCCAAATAATTAGTGCAATTATTTGGAAACAACCCCATATTTAACTTAATGACCACATTATTCATACTTTTATTAATTTACTCAAGTGGGTTAAATATGCATGAACATGACATGAATGGATAGGGTTTGTTCTTCCGATCATTTTGGTATCTCATTTGTAAATTTTCAATTATCGATGATTAAATAGTGAATTAAATAATTAATTGAATTGAATTCGTTTAATCGTTTAAAGAATAGCATCAAATAAATATTTGTGATCATGATGTGATATTAGCATGGTTTGATAGCATTTGAAGTGCTGATCGCATGGATATTTTATTCATAACTTTTGGTTAGATAAATCTCAAGTTATGATTTCCCAAATTTGGTATTATTTATACCATTTTAGGAATTCTTAAATAAAGGAAAAATAATTTTCTCAAAAGAGTGTGGAAATGTTACCAACAGGTAGGTGATGTTTTTCTGATCAACTTGGTATGTCATTTGCTAAATTTGAGCCAATATTTAAAAAGTTAGCATTTTATTTAATTTTAAATAAAAACTGCTTTTACTGTTTGGGCCGGCCCATAGGTCGGCCCAGGCCGGGATGGTGCCTGAGGCGACCGGCCCTCTGGCCGGCCCAGGCTGGTGTGCAGGCTGGGGACCAGCCCGAAGGGTCCGGCCTTTTGGCTGGCCCAGGCCGGGATCACGGCCGGGCGAGCACGCACGCGCGCGGCCGGTCAATGCCACGACCGGCACGGTGACCACGCCCGGCCGATGGTGTGCGCGCCCGGCAGGGGTGAGGGCGAGCACGAGGGAGCGAGCGGAGGGAGAGGAAGGAGAGGGAAAAGAGGGAAGCTGCTCACCCTCGGCCGTTGCTGCTCGTGGCGTGGGCGGGGATGGCCGGACGGCGGTGTGGCGGTGCTCGGCGGGCAGCGGCCGGAGGCGGAGGGGAATCGGTTGGCGCCGGTGAGTCCGGGCCTTCCGCCACGATTCCCTCCACAGGGAGGACGAGGACGACACGGCGAAGCTACCGGCCGGGCTCGATCTGGACAGGGCGCTCCAAACGGCGGCTAAACGACGGCGAGCTCGAGCTCTGCTTCCGGTCCGTGGGGAGAACAGAAAGGGGGAAGAGGAGCAGGGGAGCAGGTGGATGGTGAGCGAGTGGGGGAGAGAGAGAGTGTGAGAGGATCGCGTCGGCAGCCTCCTTATCCACGGGCGGGGAGCACAGCGGCATGGCGACAGTGGCGAGCTGGTTCGACGGTGTCGGCGGTGCGGCACGGTCGCTACAGGGAGGATGGTGACGACGCTTTTCTGGAAAACCCCCTGACTCCTATTAGGTTAATTACAAACAGGTCCAGCATCCTTTCCAGGGATTTTATTGAGCCACTTAGACATTTTTGAAAATTCTGAAATTATTCTAGTAACCTCCCAATGACATTTATAAACTACACAAAAATTGGGGTGGCAAACTAAAAATTTTTGCAACACATTTGTTCATAGGGTTTTAATATGGTCATTTTGATAATTGCCAAAATGCATTTATTTGGAGCACTTAAACATTTCAATAAATTATAAAAATATTTATGGAGGCTCATAATATATTAATGAAGCTCCCCATAATTTTATTTTGAATTTTTGGAAAGTTTAACTTGGTTTCCAAAAATAGAATTTGAATTGAACCAAATTGAATTCTCAAATTTATTTATTTGCTTGTTAAGAATTTGGCCTTTGACAATTATTTATAAAATATATCCTCGAGCTTCCTGAACAATTTGGATACTCAAGAACAAATGGTGTTGCCAATTTGAGTAATGTGTTTGGTTTGAAATTTTGGGAAGATTTTGCTTCCCTTTTTATTGTTTTCTAAGTGTTGATTTATTAACTTAATTAGCTAGTTAAATATGTATGCCATGATGCAATGAAAAGAAAAAGTGAAAATTTGGCCCATATTTTAGGGTACCAAACTGAGGCTGTTACAAATCTACCCCCCTTACAGGAATCTCGTCCCGAGATTCTAGAGTAGAAGTAGAGAGGAGGAATACATGACAACACGTATCTTCCTCGCTGCAAAGATTTGGCTAACCAACATGACATGCCGAACGGCGGAAAGGACCGAAGGTAGCTTAAGGTGACGGACAAAAATGAACTTTGCCCAAAAGAAAAAGTGAAAATTTGGCCCATATTTTAGGGTACCAAACTGGGGCTGTTACACGGGTCTGTGCGGTAGACTTGGTTACGACGGTGGGAGCATGCGATTGTCCCGACCGACGGTTTTGCGAAATTTCCCAGTGACTGACAATGACGATGAGCACGTCGGCAATGGTTTGTGGTGGTACTAGGTGCTCTCGTGTCAGCTAGGCCGCGACGATGGCCATATTTGGGTCGGTGGGAAGGCTGCACCCTGGCGGGCTCGCCTTGGGTCCCCTGGGAGACATGCGGGGTGGACGACACGAAGGCTCCACATTCATCATGCTTTCCACCCTCTACTGCCATGCTCCCTATGCCGCCCGGGTTGGATGTGAGTTAGGGGGTCTCAGATCTATAGCCTTGTCTCGGTTTTATTTAATGTGGGCCGGAATTCTGTTTTCAAGATAAGATATTGTCTCTTAATCTTTTCATTAATCGTAACGCTTATTTTCAGATTTATTTTTCGAATTAGATGGTTCCCGCCTCTGATTTCATGAAACATGAAACCAAAATACACGAGTTTCTACAGCAGACATCACATTTTCCAAGCTCGCAGACGTGGCACCCTTTTTTCAACACACAGAACCGAACATGAGTACTCATAACCAAATTTTCTACTACAGGACCAAGAGAATGCATCAACAAACCAAGCCAACGACAATCCATCTACTCTCCTTTTTTGCAGTCACGCCATCCACCACATCTACTTTATTAGAGCATCTCCACGGGGGGTCGTAAAAGGGGTCGTAAAGCTCCTTTAGGGCGCCGGAAAGAAAAACAGGCCACACCGGGGTCGCAAAGCCTTTGTCCGGCCCAAAATCTGTCCGGCACCACGAATAGGGCCTCCAACGTTGGGGCTGCCTTCGTAGTGCCGGACTCTGTCCGGCCCGAGCCTCCGACAAATATGGCCCGCCCGTCATACACATAAAGCGAATGGCGCGAAAATTCCCCTACGTTGTCGCGCCGACCGCCAAAACCTCCTCTCTATTGCCGCGTCGGCCGCCAAATCTTCCCTCCATTCTCAAAAACTCCTCCCCTTCTACTGCCTCACCGCCGCCGCCGCCCACCCCTTCACCATGCTCGTCGCCGCCACCGCCGCCGGTGAGATCATCGTTTCCAACCTCTCGTCGGCTCCGATGGCGCCGGTGGGTCAGAGAAAGCCCACCCAAAGTAAATCCGCCAAGGCAAAGGGGTCGATGAGGGCCATGGTGATGAAGTCGCCGGCGATGAAGGCGGAAGACCTGGAGTTGCCGTTCAATGAGGATGAGTTGCGTACTTGCAGTTGGCGACGTCCGCTTTACGAGCAGGCCGGCGACTGATACGTCCATTTTGCATCACTATTTTACATCATAATTTATCTTTATTCATTGATATATTTCATATTATGATGCAATACTTATGTGATTTTATCCCATTTTGCATGTTTGGCAATTATTGGAGATGCATCCGCCGGAGCCTGGAATCAACTGGAAAAGTACCTGTCAAGACATGTGACTTCGGAAGCCCCTAAAATTCCAGGAAAATTCACAGCATGATATTTCGGGAAATAAGTCACGGAGCCATAAGGGGGCAAAGAGGAGAGCAACAGGGGGCAGGGGCGACCCACTGCCGCGGGTGGGGCCCGCCCCTGGTCCTGTGGCCCCTCTCCGGCTCCCCTTCGGCGTATTATTCACCCTTGACCTAAAAACATCGGGGGCATCGACGAGGAATTTTTCCGCTGCCTCCACGAGGTGGAAACCAGACAAAGAGAAGAAGAGCTCCGGCAGGGAGAAATCTGCTGGGGAATTTCCCTCCCGGAGGGGGGAATCGCCGCCATCGTCATCGCCATCACGCCAAGCATCATCAGGATCATCATCAACATCATCTCCACCATCAGCACCCTCATCACCGCCGTCATCCCATCTCATCTCGCTGTAACAATTATCATTGTGTTGCTATTAGTTCATCGGAATCGTATCCCGGGCGTTGATTACCACTTGTAGTTGATGTTTGAGAGTTTTATCGGTGAATTATCATTACAATCAGATTGTTGCCCTTATTCATATCACCTCTGATCATGATCTATATGATTTCTTGTGAATAGTTCGTTTGGTTCTTGAGGACATGGGGAAAGCCTAGTTGCTAGTAATTGCATAATGTTGAGTAATATTTAATGGTTTGATTTATGTTGTGGTGTTATTCCTCTAGTGGTATCGTGTGAACGTCGACTACATGATACTTCACCGTTCAAAGGTCCTAGGGGAATGCATAGTGTATTTAGTTTGCTTATGGTAGGGCTGCAGGAGTGACAGAAACCTAAACCCCAATTTGTGAACTAGTGCACTAGGGAGCGTAGGGTCTCGGAGTTTAAGGCTGTGGTTAGGTTTTTATCTTAATTACTTTCTTGTAGTTGTGGATGCTTGCAAGGGGTTTAATCACAAGTATGTATTTGTCCAAGTAAGGGCGGTGCATTAGCATAGGTCCACCCACACAACACTTTATCAAAACATTGAAGGTTAATCACCGGCGTGCAATCAAACTGGCTAGGCAGAAACTCCCATGTGTCCTCGAGAACGTTTTAATCTTCATAAGTAACACAACCGGCCTGTCCTTTGACCTTAAAAGGATTGGGCTATTTGCTGCAATTATTGTAGCACTCTTTTATTTACTTGTTCTTCATTCGTTATTTAAATTAAAAATCCAAAAACATTTCTCTTTTAGTGCTTGCAGTGAAACCTTGCTGAGAACTACTTGTCAACACCTTCTGCTCCTCGTTGGGTTCGACACTCTTACTTATTGAAAGGACTACGATAGATCCCCTATTCTTGTGGGTCATCAAGACTCTTTTCTGGCGCCGTTGCCGGGGAGTGTAGCGCTATTGGTAAGTGGAATTGGTAAGGAACTCTTTTATTGTAAGTGTTGTTTTTATTTTTGCTTGTTACTTTGCTTCGTTATGGAGCACTCTTCACTTAATATGCTGTTTGGGAGTGACTCTGCCACCACACCTGTGGTGGATAAGAGTCCTCCGCTCTCTGAAATTGATCCATTTAAAATACCCATGGGAATTATTGATCATGTTATGAGTAACCGTTATGCAGGGGATGGAACCATCCATCCAGGTTATCATTTGCTTTATATTAAAGATCTGTGTGAGCTATTTAAGATTGCAGGTATGTCAAAAGAGGTAATCATGAGGAAATTATTCTCAATATCACTAAAAGATAAAGCTATGGATTGGTATATGCTTCTGGATAATTCTCACTTGATGGATTGGAAAGAGCTTATGTCTCTCTTTTATTCTAAATTTTTTCCTCTTCATGAAATTCATCAAGATAGAGATTATATTTATAACTTTTGGCCACATGAAGGAGAAAGCATCGCTCAAGCTTGGGGGAGGTTGAAATCTCTAATGCTTAAATGCCCCAATCATAAGCTTCCAAATGATATAATTGTTAACAATTTTTATGCGAGGCTGCCTCGCTATGATAAGGATATGCTTGATGCTTCTTCTCTCGGATCCTTTACAAACAAAGAAGTTAATGCTAAATGGGATTTAATTGAAAGTATTTATCGCAATACGGAAGATTGGGAGATCGACAAAGGTAAAGAATTAGGTATAAATTATGAGTATGACTTCATTAAATCTTTCATGGAAACTGAACGTTTTAATATACTTAGTACTAAGTTTGGGCTCGATTTTCAAATTGTTGTTGATCTTTGTAAATCCTTTGCTGACCATATTAATATTCCAAAAGAAAAGTGGGATAAGTATCATGAACCATTTAAAGATGTTTGTAAAACGGATGTGCTTGCTAGTGATGATGTGCCTGTTCAAACAGTTGAATCTGTTTTACCTGCTGTTTACTTTGAAAAACCACCCTTTCCTATAAAAATTAAAGATCACTCAATCGCTTTGGTTAGTGTGGTTAATAAAAGTGAAAGGAAAGCTTATGAACCTGATGAACAACTTGAAATTGCCTCTCCAGTAGCTTTGGTTAAAGATCTTGTAACTGAGAACGTCGATGGAAGTTCTATTTATTTTTGTGAAGCTGCTACTAACATTGTTAGACAGGATAAAAGTGCAAAAGTTGTTGGTACTCATGTTGTCTCTGTCAAGATAGGTGGCCATTGCTATTATGAATTATGTGATATGGGTGCAAGTGCAAGTGCTATTCCTTATACACTTTATCAAGAAATAATGCGCGAAATTGCACCATGTGAGCTTGAGGATATTGATTTGGAGATTAAATTGGCTAATAGAGATGTCATCCACCCGGTGGGAATTGTCAGAGACATTGAAGTTTTATGTGGTAAGGTAAAATATCCAACTGATTTCCTTGTCTTGGGGTCGGTTAAAGATAAATTTTGTCCTATCATATTTGGTAGACCTTTCTTAAATACTTGTAGTGTTGTTATAGATTTTAAAAAAGAAAAGGTCTCTGTTCAATTCGCTGGAGAGCCGTATGAATTTAATTTTTCCAAATTTGCTAGACATCGTTATGATAAAGAATTACCTAATGAGGATCTTATTATTGAAAGAATTGCTTCTATTGCCGTGCCTCCTAATGATCCTTTGCAGCAATATATGGAGGAGCACGAGAATGATATGTTTATGCAGGAAAGAGAGGAAATTGATGAAGTCTTCTTTAGGCAGCCGGCTATTCTAAAGCATGATCTACCTGTGGAGTCTCTGGGGACACAGACACCTCCAAAGGGAGATCCTGTTTTTGAATTAAAAGTTCTCCCAGATACTCTCAAATATACATATTTGGATGAGAAGAAAATATATCCTGTTATTATCAATTCTAACCTTTCAGCGAAAGAGGAGGAGCGATTATTGGAGGTTCTTAGGAAACATAGAGCTGCATTGGGATATACTCTAGATGATCTTCAAGGGATTTCTCCATCTATTTGTCAACATACAATTAATCTTGAGCCTGATGCGAAGCCCATTGTTGATCATCAACGAAGATTAAATCCAAAGATGAAGGATGTGGTAAGAAATGAGATACTCAAGCTTCTCGATGCAGGTATAATCTATCCTATTGCTGATAGTAGATGGGTTAGTCCTGTTCATTGTGTTCCCAAAAAGGGAGGTATGACTGTTGTTGCTAATGATAATAATGAACTCATTCCTCAAAGAACAGTTGTAGGGTATAGAATGTGCATTGATTATAGGAAACTTAATAAGGCTACTCGAAAAGATCATTATCCTTTGCCTTTTATTGATCAAATGCTTGAAAGACTGTCTAAGAATTCTCACTTTTGTTTTCTTGATGGTTATTCTGGTTTCTATCAAATTGCTGTTAAATTTGAAGATCAAGAAAAAACTAATTTTACTTGTCCTTATGGAACTTATTCCTATAGACGTATGCCTTTTGGTTTGTGTAATGCACCTGCTAATTTTCAAAGATGCATGTCTGCTATTTTTCATGGTTTTTGTGAGGAAATTGTTGAAGTTTTCATGGACGATTTCTCCGTCTATAGGCATAAGTTCCAATCTTAACAAAGTTTTGCAGAGATTGTTGGGAATATGCCCTAGAGGCAATAATAAAATGGTTTATTAGCATATTCATGTTTATGATAATAGTTTATTATCCATGCTATAATTGTATTAATTGGAAACATAATACATGTGTGGAATATAAACAACCAGGTGTCCCTAGTAAGCATCTGCTAGACTAGTTTGTTAGTCAAGAGATGGTTAGAGTTTCCTAACCATGGACTTGTTATAGTCACTTGATAACGGAGTCATATCATTAGGAGTAATGATGTGATGGACAAGACCCGATAATAAAGAGTTGCAGTTGATCGTGTCACACAGTTTCATTGCCAACACTTTTAGTATGCCAAGTATAGTTTCCTTAGACCATGAGATTATGTCACTCCCATTTACCGGAGGAATACTTTGTGGACATCAAATGTCACTTCGTAACTGGGTGATTATAAAGGTGTCTTTCAGGTATCTCCGATGGTATTTGTTGGGTGACATGAATCAAGATTGGGATTTGTCCTTCTTTGTGACGGAAAAGATATCTCTGGGTCCTCTTGGTAATATAGCATCAGAAAGGTTGCAACCATGTGATTAAGTGTTAATCACAGAGATCCTATATTATGGACGAGTAAAGATAATTTGCCAGGTAACAAGATAGAACTAGATATGGAGATATCGACGATCAAATCTCGGGCAAATTAAATATCGTGAGACAAAGGGAATCGTATACGAGATTAAGAATCTCCGGCATCGTGGTTCAATCGATAAAGAACTTCGTTGAATATGTAGGAGTCAATATGGGCATCCCGGTCCCGCTACTGATTATTGATATGATCATGTCTGCATGTTCTCGAACCCGTAAGGTCACACACTTAACGCTCCGATGTAGCTAGGGTTAGCGATGAGATAATTGATGGTATGAACGAATGGTGATTCGGAGTCTCGGATGGGATCCCGGACGTCACGAGGAGTTCCGGAAGAGTCCGGAGAATAAGATTCATATAAGGAAAGTGGTTTTCGGAGGTATCGGAAAAGTTCCGGAATATTCAAGCGGGGTACCGGAAAGGTTCCGGAAGGTTCTAGAAGAGTCTAGAAGTGGGGCCCATATTGTATGGACCCACATGGACCTAAGGGGTGCAGCAACCATATGGGGTGCGCACCACCCAAAGGCCCACATGGGCCTAGCCGGCCAAGCAAAGGGCCAAGGGGCCCAAGAAGGGGGCGCCCCAACTTGGGGGCCAAGGCAAGGGGGCCGGCCAGCCCTTGCCCAAACCCTAGCCGCCCCATATAAAAGGAGGGGAGGGGTGCGCACCCACCCATTGGCTGCCCTAGCCGCACCCCCCCATTGGTGCCCTAGCCGCCGCCTCCTTCACCTCTCCTTTGGCGCCACCTCTCCCGTAGGGCTGCCGCCATCTCCTCCACCATAGTTGCTGCACCACCCCTAGCCGTAGGGCTGCTGCACCATGCCCTCCTCTCCCTCTCCTCTTGCTTGGCTTGGCGAAGCCCTGCTCGTGGAGACTACACCATCAACGCCACCACAACCGTCGTGGTGCCGAGATCCATCTAGCCACGTCCTCCTTGCTTGCGGGATCAAGGAGAGGACGTCTACATCGAGCCGTACGTGTGGATACCGCGGAGGCGCTGCTCGTGCGGTGCTTCATCGGATTGGATCGCGTGGATAATACATCTCCTCGCGACTAGATGCGTCTAGTTGCGGGGATCGACTAGCCAACCCCTGCATCGACAAAACGCTTTGAACGTTCTTCGAGGGTAAGAGATTAGATCTCATCTTCGCTACCACCGTCTGAAACAGTAACTTCTCAGAGTTCCTCCCGGGTCGCTCGCGTGAGGGCGGCTCCGGAGGCCCCCCGCGAAACCCTAGAGGCGGCCATCAGATCCCATTGCCGGCCGCTGCCGCCGCCGGCGTCGGCGGTGGCGGCCACGCCTGGCCGACCAAGGGCGGCGGGTGGAGTTGGCGTGCCCCGATTGCTCTCTTCATGCGGGGGCCAGTCTCCAGGGGCGATACAGCAGGTCGGCAGGGCGGCGGCGCTCGCCGATGCGAGGCAGGGAGGCGCGGAGGAAGCAGAGGCGACGCACGCGCGATGGTGCTCGCTAGAGGCCAAGTCTTGGTGGCGGTGCCTCCGTCTCTCGCGGCGGCGGCAGCCAAGTCTTGGTGGCGGCTCGATCTGCGCGCGGGTCCAATCTGGGGCCAATCCTTGGCTCGATCTGGGCCTTTGGGCTCGGTCCTTCCGTTCCGATTGCCGAAAGTCGGCCGGCAGTGTGGGGACTGCTGGCTCGGCCTGAATAAAGGAGGTGGTCCTATGGTTCCTTCTCCTGCCAAGAGGAAGAACCTTCGGATGCCTTTCCCCATTGATCTGGCTGGATGGTCATGTTCCGGAAGGCTCCGCTGGCGGACTCCATTGGGCGTCTCATGCCTGGAGTTTGCTGGATCGGATGGTATTCGGTCGTGCGCACCCATGTTTTACTCTGGCCATTTGGTTTCAGAGGGAGCGCTTCGAAGTTCTGCTGGCTGTTATTTTCATGGAGCACGCTTTCTCGTTCCATGGTGCTGGTGGAGAATGACTTGGAAAGCGACTTCTGAGGACTGGCAATGGTGGTTCGAATCTTTCTGGTGATGAGGAATTGGCTTGGCGTTTCATAACTTGATGCAACGGCATGTAAGTGGGGGCGACAACATTCGTGAAGTACAAAGGCCTACCTTTCAGGGTGAAAATCCAAGGTCTGACCTTAATTGGTTGTGCCTGACAGTGTTCTTGTTGGAGACATTGTTTTGAGAGTGAGGACTATCTTCAGGGTGAAAACCCAAGGCCTAGCCTTAATTGGCTGTGACTGGCACTGTTCTTCTTGAAGATGGTGCTTTTGAAGAATTGGATTTCAGGTGTTGTTTTGGTGGTGGTTGTGCGGCTGCCACAAGGACTGTAACTCCGTAGCGGGACTTTTCTTTTATTTCTTCTTCTTTTTGTCTTTCGGCTGTGTGCATCCGTAATGGCTCTGGTTATTGCGTTGTTGCAGAGGCTGGGTGTAATTTGTATCTCCGTGATATTAATATACACTCTTTATCCAAAAAAAAGATCTAGATCCTTGGGGTTTCTTCCGCTTGTTTCGTAGGAAAACTTTTGTTTTCTATGCAACGACCCTTCAGTGGTATCAGAGCCTAGATCTATTCGTAGATGTTGGTGCGATTAGAACACAAGGAGTTGTGGGCGTTGATATTTTATGTTGCTACCTTCTCGCGTGCACTTTGCGTCTTTGCGGTATTGTGAGATTGAAGCGGCCCGGACCAACCTTACTCGTCCACGCACGAGAGACCGGTTCCACGACTGACATGCAACTTGTTTTGCATAAGTGGCTGGCGGGTGTCTGTTTCTCTTACTTTAGTGAAGATGCAATTTTCAATGGAAGGCCTTTCAAAAGGATGAGTAAATAAGCAACTACTATATCACCGTTGTGGTTTTGCGTAGATTAGAACGGTTCTATCTCGTTGACCCAAGCCACGTAAAAATTGCATAAACAAAGTAGAGGACGTCTAACTTGTTTTTGCAGAGGGGTCATGTGATGTGGTATGGCCAATGTGTGATTTGTGATAATGTATGCAATGATCATGTTTGTAATCTTTCGCGACTTGCATGTCGACGAGTACGGCAACTAGCAGGAGCCATATGGTTGTCTATTATTTTATGTGACCTGCGTGTCATTGAATCACCATGTAATTGCTTTACTTTATTGCTAAGAGTAGCATTAGTTGTAGTTGCAATAGTTGGTGGACAACCATGGTGATGGCGCCACAATGATGGAGATCATGCCGGTGATGATGGAGATCATGCCGGTGCTTTGGAGATGGAGATCAAAAGCACAAGAAGAAAGGCCATATCATATCACAATTATGAATTGCATGTGATGTTAATCCTTTTATGCACCTTATTGTTATGCTTAGATGTGATCGCGGCGGTAGCATGATAAGGTGATCTCTCACGTTAATATCAAGATGTGTTCTCCCCTAGTATGCACCGTTGCCAAAGATCTTCGTTTCGAAGCACCACGTGATGATCGGGTGTGATAGATTCTACGTTCACATACAACGGGTGTAAGCCAGATTTACACACGCGAAAATACTACGGTTTTGTTGACGAGCCTAGCATGTACAGACATGGCCTCAGAACACAAGAACCGAAAGGTTAAACACGAGTCATATGGACGATATGATCAACATGGCGATGTTCACCTTTGAAGCTACATCATCTCATGTGATGATCGGTTGTGGTGTAGTGGATTTGGATCGTGTGTCACTAAACAACCAGAGAGATGTTGAGTTTAGTGGGAGTTCATTAAGATGAACTAAAATTATCATAAACAAAAGTCCTTAAAGATGTCTTTGCAAAAATCCTTGTAGATCATGGTCGACTACGGTAGTCTGTTCGTTGCTAAAGAACTGCGTCTCGATGGGTCAATTTTGTTAAGTGGTACCTGCGTCTGAGAGAAGTCCTACACACCAATGCTGAGCTCTACGTGCTAGAAGAACCAATAGGAGATAAACCCAAATATTTCTGCAAGCTATGAAGAGTACATGGAGTGGTTTTGAACCACCTACTTGAAAGTCAAGTGGATGATGTGCACCTTCATGAATTCTGACCTAAGTAGACAATTCAAGAACTTGATTGCAATGGAGATTGTTGATGAGCTGAAAAATAGTTTTTCAGCACAAGTTAGAATTGTAAGGTTCGAATGTCTGAATGGTTTTCTTTCACTCAAGATGGAAGAGAACACTTGCTTGGAACAACACCTGAGGATAATGCATGAGATACATCATCGTCTAGTGCTTGTTTGGAACCACGAGATGAATGATGGTTTCGCGATAGATGGGGTGATATGCTAGCTTCTCCCCAGCTTCAAGAATTATGCCAGAGACTATGTCATGGGAAGGGATTTGATCACTTTCTATGAGTTTGTGTCTCGGCTGCGTCATGTCAAAGTGGAACCCATAGCAAGAGAAGTTGACAATGCAGAAAGTATATATTGATATACAAGTTATAAGTGTTTAAGTCCAAATTGCAATTGTGGCGGTTTTCGATAAGTATTTGATACTCATTCTGTTTTTAAAACAGAACCTGCTGCTTGAGATTTGCATAAAGGATATGGGAAGATGTTGCAGAATAGTGGCAATCAAGGAGTTGATGCTAGCAACGATCTGTCTCTACATTTATCATTTGGATTAGAGGATTTGAATAAGTTTTGTAATCGAACAAGTGTGATTTTGATTATTGTGTCTTGCTTACGTGAGACGGTTATTCATGTTAAAGACAACGGTTGTTCTATTTTCATGAGTAATTCTTTTTGGAAATCACAAGTTTCGATTATAAGTGTATTATTCTTATTATAATCTATACGATAAATTGGTTAAACATTTATAAAATATGTGACATACTAAAATATCCAAAACTTAATAATGACAATTGTTTTAAGTCGTGATAAATATTGAATAAACATTTTGATGTTTTATCAATGTGCCTTATTGTAAGGAGTATGACTAAAATGCCACCCTTTGGAAGTGTGTCATGAGTTGCCGAAAATAAAACACAAGTGTTGGTTGTATTTTCAGCAAATGTTAGATGTCATTATTTTGTGCACTCCGTCATAATTGATATGAGTAAATAGATGTATTTGTTCAAGTTATGATATTTGATGAGATCAAATAAAATTCTGGAGTTTAGGATATTAAGTTAACAAGAAAATTGAGTCTTTATGATTTGATCAAAAGAGACGAAATATTTGAGTTATATGTTAGTATGTGGACTTGTGACAAGTGTTATCACAAATCACAATATTTAGAATATTTCAAAGGCGTTTGATATGTCCTCAGATATTGTAATCACACACTATTTGATATTGTGTGGTCTCAAAGAAGGGTTTTATTTTGGGGTTTAATAATAGCATTTAGATTTATTTGATAAACACTCTGTTTTATAAATAAGGATCTATTTAATGATTCGCATAAACGTTTTTCATATGAGTTATGAGAAAAGGTGGTTTCATTAATTTTGAGATAATTAGAGACTATTGCGACTAATGTTGTAGTATATTCATAAGTATGACTATGAATGTGATTCCACAATATGAGACTAAAAGGGGCAAACCAATTTGTTGGTTGTGCTAAGTATTTTAGGGGTTTTATCGTGAAAAGGTTTCATGGATAAAGGAATTGATGGAATAAATTGAAAAGCTAAAACCTTGCTTGTTTATGTATCAAGTGGCACATATGTAAAGTGCTATGTTGGTTAAAACTTGACACATAAAGGAATTAATGATGGTGATCATTGAATTTCGGTTTAGCTTATCTAAAGGAGTAGGATTCAAGAATATTAAAGTTTTGTCAGGTTACAAAATAATATTCATGATTTACTTGTCATGTTTGAGAAACAAGACATACCTACGAAACTACAAAGAAGAAATAGAAGCCTTAAATACGAAAGTGACTAAGAGTCATTCGATGTTAAGTTTAAATCACAAAGTAATTGTTGCTTGATTTTGTGAAAGTGATGTTTCACATATTTATTCCTCAAAAGGTGTTTTGTAGAGAATAAATAAAACTTAAAGCTAGTAGAGTACTAGTGTTCGTATATGAGTTCTCGATTTAAAAGTTAATTAAGAATTTTGGAGGTGTCCAAAGTATCGAGAAAGTGCATAAGAAACTGAGTGGGATCTAATTAATATATGTGGTGACATATGTTAAGTTAGAGCAGAAACTATTTTCCATGATCAAAATATGTGGTGACATATGTTTGAGTGGGAGCTAGTTAATCATGGTCAAATATAGAGATAACATATTTCTGAGTGGGAGCCAAAGTGGTTTCACAATTTAATATGTGTATGGTGTATATTTGAGTGGGAGTTTACAACATCTTGTTTGAGTGAAATGGAGATTTCATAAATGTTGTAAATAAGTCGGGAACCAACGTATAACTTATGAACTTAGTCAAATATCCATGGAGATGGATGTATCTATGGAGGATAGATATATTTGATAAGCATTATGTCAGGATGTTTAACCTAAGTAAGATTTTGAAGGAATTCAAAATAGAACAAGTGAAGAAAGGTTCATTTGCTTGTGAAAAAAAAATAGGTGAAACATTGAGTTGATAACTCAGTACAAAAATAATGGTTGGAGGATATGTTGGTATTCGCTATGAATTTTTCATAGGTCTAAACATATGAGGACCATGTGTTTGTATTTGACGATATGTGACCCAAGTTCTTGGTTAGAAGAACATGTTAAATGAGGAGTCATTTTTTATGGAGTTGAGATAATAGAATCTAGAGATTGGTAGACTTGGTTGAAGTCATAAAACCAAACTAGATTGGAAATCTCATAAAGGCAGAAGCGCAGCGAAAGCATGATCGGAAATATCGAAGTGAAAAGTATAGCACTGTCGATTTGTGAGTCTACAACATATAGGAGTATATGATTAATTCAAGGATTAAAAGATATAATATTTTGGTTTGAGAAATTTTATTTCAAGACTGAGTGAGTTCCGGATGCACATGCTATGTGAAAGTCCTCTTGACTGGTCATACGTCATGAAGGCATAAAAGGGAAACGAAAATCTCACTCTGTAACCAAATATATTATATTCATCATATGATGATGAAATTATCATGTGGTGATAAGAGGTTTATCATGTGATGATAGAGTAATGTCAAATTAGGTGACGTTAACGTTTTGCAAAGAACATAGAGAACTGTATAGTACAGAGCACGGACAGAACCTCTTCCACAAGAAAACATGATCAAGCACTGAGACTCCATGAGTGTTAGACACCATGAGTGTTGGATCGAGAAAATGTAAACTAGATTATTGACTCTAGTGCAAGTGGGAGACTGTTGGGAATATGCCCTAGAGGCAATAATAAATGGTTTATTAGCATATTCATGTTTATGATAATAGTTTATTATCCATGCTATAATTGTATTAATTGGAAACATAATACATGTGTGGAATATAAACAACCAGGTGTCCCTGGTAAGCCTCTACTAGACTAGTTCGTTAGTCAAGAGATGGTTAGAGTTTCCTAACCATGGACTTGTTATAGTCACTTGATAACGGAGTCATATCATTAGGAGTAATGATGTGATGGACAAGACCCGATAATAAAGAGTTGCAGTTGATCGTGTCACACAGTTTCATTGCCAACACTTTTAGTATGCCAAGTATAGTTTCCTTAGACCATGAGATTATGTCACTCCCGTTTACCGGAGGAATACTTTGTGGACATCAAACGTCACTTCGTAACTGGGTGATTATAAAGGTGGCTTTCAGGTATCTCCGATGGTATTTTTTGGGTGACATGAATCAAGATTGGGATTTGTCCTTCTTTGTGACGGAAAAGATATCTCTGGGCCCTCTCGGTAATATAGCATCAGAAAGGTTGCAACCATGTGATTAAGTGTTAATCACGGAGATCCTATATTATGGACGAGTAAAGAGAATTTGCCAGGTAACGAGATAGAACTAGATATGGAGATATCGACGATCAAATCTCGGGCAAATTAAATATCGTGAGACAAAGGGAATCGTATACGAGATTAAGAATCTCCGGCATCATGGTTCAATCGATAAAGAACTTCGTTGAATATGTAGGAGTCAATATGGGCATCCCGGTCCCGCTATTGATTATTGATATGATCATGTCTGCATGTTCTCGAACCCGTAGGGTCACACACTTAACGCTCCGATGTAGCTAGGGTTAGCGATGAGATAATTGATGGTATGAACGAATGGTGATTCGGAGTCTCGGATGGGATCCCGGACGTCACGAGGAGTTCCGGAAGAGTCCGGAGAATAAGATTCATATAAGGAAAGTGGTTTCCGGAGGTATCGGAAAAGTTCCGGAATATTCAAGCGGGGTACCGGAAAGGTTCCGGAAGGTTCTAGAAGAGTCTAGAAGTGGGGCCCATATCGTATGGACCCACATGGACCTAAGGGGGTGCAGAAACCATATGGGGTGCGCACCACCCAAAGGCCCACATGGGCCTAGCCGGCCAAGCAAAGGGCCAAGGGGCCCAAGAAGGGGGCGCCCCAACTTGGGGGCCAAGGCAAGGGGGCCGGCCAACCCTTGCCCAAACCCTAGCCGCCCCATATAAAAGGAGGGGAGGGGAGGGGTGCGCACCCACCCATTGGCTGCCCTAGCCGCACCCCCCCCCCTTGGTGCCCTAGCCGCCGCGTGCCACCTCTCCCGTAGGGCTGCCGCCATCTCCTCCACCATAGTTGCTGCACCACCCCTAGCCGTAGGGCTGCTGCACCATGCCCTCCTCTCCCTCTCCTCTTGCTTGGCTTGGCGAAGCCCTGCTCGTGGAGACTACACCATCAACGCCACCACAACCGTCGTGGTGCCGAGATCCATCTAGCCACGTCCTCCTCGCTTGCGGGATCAAGGAGAGGACGTCTACATCGAGCCGTACGTGTGGATACCGCGGAGGCGCTGCTCGTGCGGTGCTTCATCGGATTGGATCGCGTGGATAATACATCTCCTCGCGACTAGATGCGTCTAGTTGCGGGGATCGACTAGCCAACCCCTGCATCGACAAAACGCTTTGAACGTTCTTCGAGGGTAAGAGATTAGATCTCATCTTCGCTACCACCATCTAATAGATCTAGATCCTTGGGGTTTCTTCCGCTTGTTTCGTAGGAAAATTTTTGTTTTCTATGCAACGACCCCTTCAGAGATGTGAGGAGACCAATCTTGTTCTCAATTGGGAGAAGTGTCATTTCATGGTAAATGAAGGCATAGTGCTTGGACATAAAATTTCTGAAAGAGGGATTGAAGTTGATAAAGCCAAAATTGAAGCAATTGAGAAGATGCCCTATCCAAGGGACATCAAAGGTATTCGTAGTTTCCTCGGTCATGCTGGTTTTTATAGGAGGTTTATTAAAGATTTTTCTAAGACGTCGCGGCCTCTTACTAATCTTCTTCAAAAGATGTTCCATATGTTTTTGATGAAGATTGTAAGGAAGCCTTCGAGGTACTAAAAAGGGCTTTAATCACCGCTCCTATAGTTCAACCGCCTGATTGGAATTTACCCTTTGAAATTATGTGTGATGCTAGTGATTATGCTGTAGGGGCTGTCCTTGGCCAAAGAATTGATAATAAGTTGAATGTAATTCATTATGCTAGTAAAACTTTGGATAGTGCACAGAAAAATTATGCAAACACTGAAAAGGAATTTTTAGCGGTCGTTTTTGCTTGTGATAAATTTAGACAATATATTGTGGACTCTAAAGTGACTATTCATACTGATCATGCTGCAATTAAGTACTTTATGGAGAATAAAGATGCTAAGCCTAGACTTATTAGATGGGTGCTTTTGCTGCAAGAGTTTGATTTGCATATTGTTGATAGAAAAGGTGCAGAAAATCCTATAGCTGATAATTTGTTTAGAATGGAAAATATTCCTCATGATCCCATCCCTATAAATGATAGTTTCCCTGACGAACAACTTGTCGTCATTAAGGTAACTTCTCATGGTGCTCCTTGGTATGCTGATTATGTTTTATTGTCTCGAAATTTTTGCCTCCAAGTTTTACTTATCAACAGAGAAAGAAATTCTTCTATGACTTGAGGCATTACTTTTGGGATGACCCACATTTATACAAGGAGGGAGCTAACGGAATCTTTAGGAGATGTATTCCTGAGCATGAACAGGAGGAGGTATTGAGGAAGTGCCATAATAGTGATTATGGAGGACATCACGCAGGTGAGAGGACTGCACATAAGGTTCTTCAATCAGGTTTTTATTGGCCTACTTTATTTAAGGATGCTAAAAAGTTTGCTTCATCTTGTGATGAGTGTCAAAGGGTCGGTAACATTAGTAGACGTAATGAAATGCCTATGAATTACTCTCTTGTTATTGAACCTTTTGATTGTTGGGGGTTTGACTTTATGGGTCATTTTCCCACTTCTCATGGCAATACTCATATTCTTGTTGCTGTAGATTATGTTACTAAGTGGGTGGAAGCTATACCAACTAAAAGTGTTGATCATAAGACCTCCCTAAAAATGCTTAAAGAAGTTATTTTTCCTAGGTTTGGCGTGCCTAGATATCTTATGACTGATGGAGGATCTCATTTTATTCATGGAGCTTTTAGAAAGGTTTTAGCTAAGTACGATGTTAATCACAGAGTCTCCTCTCCATATCATCCTCAAACTAGTGGGCAAGTTGAATTAACTAATAGAGAAATTAAACTGATCTTGCAAAAGACCATTAACAAGTCTAGGAAGAATTGGTCTAAAAAACTTAATGATGCTTTATGGGCCTATAGAACTGCTTATAAAAATCCTATGGGTATGTCTCCTTATAAAATGGTTTATGGGAAGGCATGTCATTTGCCTCTTGAATTAGAACATAAAGCTTTTTGGGCTGTTAGACAACTTAATTCTGATACTAATCTTGCCGGTAAAACTAGGTTGCTTAAATTGAATTCCTTGGATGAGTGGAGAAACGAGGCTTATGAAAGTGCTCGTTTGTTTAAGGAAAAAGTAAAGAGATGGCATGATAAGAGAATTTTGAAAGAGAATTTAATGTTGGTGATAAAGTGCTTTTGTATAGGTCTCGTCTCAGATTTTTTGCAGGAAAATTGCTATCAAAATGGGAGGGACCATTCATCATTGAGGAAGTCTATCGCTCCGGAGCTATAAAGATTAATAATCTTGACGGAGACAAACCTCAGGTGGTGAATGGTCAGCGACTTAAGCACTACATCTCCGGTAATCCCTTGGAAAAGGATGCTGATGTTATTCAAGTGGTCTCTCCGGAAGAACTCATCGAAACCAAATACCGGAAGACTCCAGAATCAGAAAACAAATAGGTAACTGTTTTGGTAAGCAAAGTGTCTCGGAAAATTCCAGAAAATTTATATTATTTATTTCTCGAAAATAGGAAAATTCGGAGACTGGACGGAGTACGAGAAGGGGTCCAGGAGGCAGAGGCGGCCCTCTACCGCGGCCCCACCCCAGGCCGCGGTGGGGACCCTCCCCTGGCCTCTGAACACCGCCTCCGACTCCGCCTAGTCCCGTTGCCTTCCTTTTATTGCAAAACTTTTCGCTATATATTTTCCCGAATTTTTAGAGAAGCATATCCTGTGTTTTCGTCGTGTTTTGTCTCTGGTTATTTCTGTCAGGGTCTCGAAGCTTTAGATCATGGCATCCTCTTCCAACCCCGACAACACCGGCAACGATGATCAAGGCATGGACTTTAAAGGAACTGAAGGAACGGAGGAAGTGTTCGAGAACATGCCCCATGATGATGGAGAGGAGTTCGAAGAAGACCGACGCCAATACCCCTACGCCACGGTAGCAAGGATTGGGGTGATGAAGAATCCTTCTGTTTTTTGAGAAAAGGGAGTGGCTACAGAAGGCTGATAAAGGCCCTCGTAAGAACTCTGCTGGGAGGTCTCCCTTTTCTCGAACCAGAAATCCTTTTCATACTTTAATCCATAACCATCAGCTTGAAACTGTTCCATTTGGAGAGTTACCTTCTGCTTGGGATAAAGGTCGTACTCATGCAGGATGTGGGAGCTTCAACACAGATAATGAGGATGGCTGGGGGAGAGCACAAGATGATTGGGACTCGCCTATTGGGTCGCTAAGAAGCAGAATTGAGATTAACACGGAGATGATCCGCAATCTTGGCTATCAGCTTGAGGAGTTAAAATAAACCATTGAGAGGCTCATAAGGATAATCGACCCATCTCCACCGCGGGAATAAATTTGAGCACTATGGGTAACGACACTCCCTTGGCTTGTTCCAAGATTGGGGGAGTGGCCCGGTATCTTTATCTTATGTCTTTTATTTTTCGCAGTCTTGTGAGTCGTATCATGAGTAGAGAAGTTATCTTGTAGTGTGTTTTTGCATTGTGTCTTGTCACTCCTTGTGAGTCCTTTGTATCCGTTGGTGTGTGGTTTTCTATAATGGAATATAAATGAGAAGTATCTTTTATTCTTCTGCACTTTATATTTTATTATGGCAATCTCTCTCATCTGATCTTGTGGTAAGTAATGATTTGACATTGGGTGCATGAGTAGAAGTTTATTCGGTATTGATAAGCATGGCTTCGTTTAAATTGCAATAATTGCTTTGGTGCTTGAGTAGAGAAGAAGAATTTAATTGCAAATACACTATCTTGTATGTCTTACATGTTTGCGAACCTTCCAGCTCATACACCTTTGTATTAGATTTATTTTTGACAGTGATGATAAGCTTTATGTTGCATGCCTGACATATTGTTTTTGATAGCATAGTTGATTTACATCTCTCAACACTGTTTGTTTGCTTTAAAGCCTTTCTAGCCTAAAGCCCTGTACTAAGTGTATGGTTCACTCGTGCATCCAATTCCCAAAGCCAAACTTTCTTGCCAGCTGTGTCCACCATATCTACCTAGGCATGGTATTTCTTGCCATTCTAAGTAAATTTGTCATGTGCTACCTTTAAAAATTCAAAATACTTCTTCTTTGTGCCTCTGTTTAAGCTCATGAGGGAGCAGTAGAGATCTAGATATAACTTGTAACGAGCAAGGTCATTCCCCCCTTTCACCCGGTGTTGATGGATTACGTCTTCACTTGAATCAACCCGAGAGCAGCTTAAGCAAAATATAAATATAACTCACAATTCTCCTCCGCGCAATGCAAATCTGAGAAATCAGCACAAACATTGGACAGTGGTGAAACCAAGGAGAAAGAAGAGCGTACTCGCTCTTCTAAGAACCAGCTGCTCTCACAAGTCTAAAACCTTGCTTGTCATGGGGGACTAGATAGCTTCTATGTTGTGAAGTCGTTGACGAAAGCATGCATACCTCAAAATCATTTTACTTCCGTTTTAAAAACCAAAAAGCTCTAGCACATGATTAATCCCTGCTTCCCTCTGCGAAGGGCCTCTCTTTTACTTATTGTTGAGTCAGTTCACCCACTTCCTCTACCTTCTACAAGCAAACCCACAGTGTTGAATTTTGATGTTCAGCAAGTATGATATCTAAGATATGTCTTTTATGTCTCATGATAGTTATTCATTTTTCTTATGTCAGTCCTAACTCTTTTATAAGGATATAGCTTTGATGATTTGCAACTCGTGGGAAGATGACCGGATGGTTGAAGCATTTAAATGAATCTTTCTTGAAATATGGGCTGATAAGTATAATTGTTTCTTAAGCGGAGTCTTGTTTTGTCTTTTCTTAATAAATTTATGTCTTCTTTCACCTTAACATGTTGTAGTTACATTACTTGTCTTCGAGAAGCTTTATGAGAGAAAGGTTGTTGTTTAAGATATATCTGTGTTTGATGAGTAAATACTGATGCTTCATGTTCGTATTCTTTATTAATTGACACTTCACTCTATAAACATGTGCTCATGTTTACCGAGTTCAGTTTTCGCTTGGGGACAAGCGGAGTCTAAGCTTGGGGGAGTTGATACGTCCATTTTGCATCACTATTTTACATCATAATTTATCTTTATTCATTGATATATTTCATATTATGATGCAATACTTATGTTATTTTATCCCATTTTGCACGTTTGGCAATTATTGGAGATGCATCCGGTTGTGGTTAGGTTTTATCTTAATTACTTTCTTGTAGTTGCGGATGCTTGCAAGGGGTTTAATCACAAGTATGTATTTGTCCAAGTAAGGGCAGTGCATTAGCATAGGTCCACCCACACAGCACTTTATCAAAACATTGAAGGTTAATCACCGATGTGCAATCAAACTGGCTAGGCAGAAACTCCCATGTGTACTCGAGAACGTTTTAATCTTCATAAGTAACACAATCGGCCTGTCCTTTGAGCTTAAAAGGATTGGGCTATTTGCTGCAATTATTGTAGCACTCTTTTATTTACTTGTTCTTCATTCATTATTTAAATTAAAAATCCAAAAACATTTCTGTTTTAGTGCTTGCAGTGAAACCTTGCTGAGAACTACTTGTCAACACCTTCTGCTCCTCGTTGGGTTCGACACTCTTACTTATCAAAAGGACTACGATAAATCCCCTATACTTGTGGTTAGCGGAAGCGGAGCTCCTCTTCGGTCAATCTGTAGGCGGCCCGAGCCAAATGTAGCGCCCCCACCCCGGAATTATATAGAGAGGCTATTTAACCCACAGGCTATGCTACACAATCGAAGGGCATGGAATTACCGCTCCCACGCAACACATCGATCATGACATAAACACTGGCATAGCTATCAATGTATAATAAAGAGATCAAGACTTGTGGAACAACTGGCACATCATATACTCTACGACACAAAAGTTCATATAGCAACTCATATAGCGAGAAAGATACAAATTACACAAAGAGGTCACAGACCCATCATTACAACATGCGGAAGCCAAATATGTTGTCTAACAACAAGATCCAAAATATGGCCTAAGAGGCATGCAGATAAACATCCCAGCTAGCTTGTTCCACGATGTCCCAAGCTGCCACCTGGGAAACCCAGACTACTCGTCGATGTCCATGAAGAACCCACCTATCTGCTCGGTGTAGTCCTCCTCTGAGACAAGTAATAATCAATAAAGAGAGACTGAGTACGACATACTCGCAAGTTTAGTAGGGCGATATAGGCCCAATGATGACACGACTCTAAAGTTGTCTAGTAGTTAATTTGCATAAAGCCAATTTTCCTTTTCAAAACATGACTCATGTCATCGACTACTCATAAGGGTTTTTCAGAAGGGGATAAGTTAATAAACCTTTATCTTCGGTTCTCATTGAACCAACTTGTAGCCAAAAACCACTCATCTCCACCAAGGCACTCCCTCGAATCACCCTCGAGGAAATGAACCTTTTATCACACGTTGAGTGCAACCTCTAGCTGCCAAATTTTAGTAATTATGTTCAGGTTTTCTATGGTCTCGTATATTCGTTCCCAAGTCGTCCATAACCGCGGACACGGATTTTCGAAAAGATTAAACCCTGCATGGGTGTACTAATTTACCCACCGGTACCGTCCGGCTCGCCTGATTAGCTCTCTTCCGGGGAAAGCTGGCAAGTGGGCGCAGTTAAACCTTTACCTCGCGTGAGACTATCCAAGGATCATCTGTGGCGACAGGACAAGTTTATCCAGCCTATTTCAGCCCCTGCCCCCATCGCCACATCCTAAACACCACCACACACCCTCTTCATCGCGCCTTCGTCCACCTGCAACTCACACGCAAATGGAAAGCGCAAATCTAGAGGAGCCTTGGATACGCCCGCACAAGTTATTTAGTTACAGAGGATTCCATATGTCCCACCGTTGGAAGCACGCTCAGTCTTGGTTCTAGAGACAAGAACTCGCACCTAGGGGCAAGAATGAGGCAAAACACCATCCCCGATGGCAACTCATCCAAGCCTTTTAAGCAATTTAATTAAGTACCACAAGTAACCACCATGTCCGAACATTCCATCAACATCATAATTATGGAATTTAATCACCGGACAATATAGCATTCGACTAAGCATGGCTAAGCATAGCTAAGCATATATACAATAATTATATCATTACTCAGGTCAACACTTCAAACCTATGGTTCATAGGAGGGGAGACATGTGATGGCTCAGGGAACATGCAATTCATAGGACACTCTAAGTCTTGTCCAAAAATTGACATTGGAATCGAATGCAATATTATGGTGGATAAAATAGTTGTATAAAACAATAGGATGCTAGATGCCAAGAAGGTTAGGTTATCTCTTGCCTTGGTTGGCAATATAAAGATATAGAGCTTCGGGGAAAACAGGGTTGTTGACTTGTCGCTCCACACTCCATTGTCGGCCTTCGGTGTTGTAGCTCTCCACATCGGGCTCGTCTCGATCTCGAATCGTGTTCTAACGAGAAGAAGCAAACACCGAAAAGAAACTAGGCAATCAACACATAATGAAGTGCAATGCGCAAACACATGATGACATGACAAGTTTATGCAATGATATCATCGTTTAATTTATCAAACAATTTAAATGGAGTTCCAAATAATTAGTGCAATTATTTGGAAGCAACCCCATATTTAACCTAATGGTCACATTGCTTAAGAATTATTACATTACTAAAATGTGACTTAAATATGAATGAACATGGCATGAAATAGATAAGTATTGCTTTACTGATCATTTTGATACCTCATTTGTATTTTTCCGAGTACCGATGAATAATTCGTGAATTAAATAATTATTTGAATTTAATTATTTTAACCAATTAAGGAAAAAATCAAAGAAAACTTTGTGATCATGAGGTGATATTAGCATGGTTTGATAGCATTTGTCAAGCTAATCACTTTGATATTTTATTCACAATTTTTGGTTAATTATTTATCAAGTTATGATTTTCCCCAATATTGTTATTATTTTTGCCATTTTAGTAATTTTTAATAAACAACAAATAATAGTTTCAAAAGACCAGGACAATGACACTAATAGATAGAGTTTGTTTTTCTGAACAATTTGGTATTTTATTTCATAAATTTGGAGCAATATTCAATTAGTTATCAATTCTTTTATTTCATTTTTATTTCCAAAAAGAAAAAAAAACCTGACAGGCCGGCCTCCAAACCGGCCAGGCCGGGCTCCTACCCGAGCCAACCGGCCCACTAGCCGGCCCAGACCGGCACCTAGGCCGGGCATGGACCCGAGGCGATCGGCCTCCTGGCCGGCCCAGACCGAGAGCACGGCCGGGCTCACGGCGACGACGTCGGCGTCGGTGACCGACGGCACGGTGGCGGCAATACAAAGGGGGAGGGAGAGCAGGAGGATGTCCTTTCGGACCACGAGCTCACCAGGAGCCCCGTGGCGAGGACGGCGACGGCGGGGAAGGACGGACGGCGACGAGCGCGTGCTCGATGACGCTCGGTCGACGCGGGAAGGACGAGGACGGTGACGGCTATCCGAGGTACCCCGGCTCGATTCCACACATGGGGAGGAGCGGCACGGCTAGGCGGAGCTGACGATGGCATCGTTTTGAGCTCGGGCGGCCGGATTCGAGGGCGATGCGGCGGCGCGCGCGCGGCGACTTCGTCGGTTCTAGGGTTAGGGTTTCGCGGGGAGAGCAGAGGAGAGGGGAAGAGAGGGGGCAGGTGAGCGCGGGGCAGTTGGTCGAGGGCGTCCTCCTTAACCACCGCGGAGGGGGCAGGCAGCGCGCGTGGCACGGGCGGCATGGCGCCAGTGGCGGCACTGTGGCGACAGGGTGAAGACAACGCTGACACAATTGCGCATAACCCCCTGGCTCCACTTAATTTATTTACAAATAGGTCTAGCAGCCTATTAGTGATTTAAATTGAGACTTCTAAACATTTCTGAAAATTATGAAAATTTTCAAGTAGGGTCCCCATAATATTTATAAGCTCCACAAAAATTGGTGTTGCAACATAAAATGTTTTGAACACCAATTGTTCGTAGTGTTTGAATATGGCAAATTTTATTAAATTCCAAATGTGACATTTATTTTTCTTTACCTATTTATTTTGGGGAAATTAAACAACTCAATAAATTATGAAAATATTTGGGGAGGCTCATAATACTATAATGAAGCTCTCCATATTTTTATTTTAAATTTTTGACAAGTTGAACTTGGTTTAAAAATTAGGAAAATGATTTGTACCCATTTTGAATTCTCAAATTTATTTATTTGCTCGGCAAGAAATTGCCTTTGACAAATATCTATAAAATATATCCTTGAGCTTCCAGGACAAATTGGAGACTCAAGAACAATTGGTTTTGCCAGTTCGAATAATGTATTTGGTTTGAAAATTTGGGAAGGTTTTGCTTCCCTTTTATGGTTTTCCAATTGTTGCTTTATTAACTTAGCAATTTAAATATGTATGCCATGATGCAATGAAAAGAAAAAGTGAAAATTTGGCTCAAATTTTTGGGTACCAAACTGGGGCTGTTACACCAAACAAGCTCGTCAGCTCGCCCTCCTCGTCGATCGTTGCCGTCTTCCCCGAACTATTTCAACGATCCATCGTTGCCGGCGTTCCACCCATCGCGCTTCTCCAGTTTGCCGGACGAGGGGGTCGAGAGCTGAGGCATCGACCTCAACCAGGATGCCCACTTCAGCGACTCGCCTCCACTTTGTCGATCTGCAGACACCGCGGCCGTAGAGCCGACGCAGCTATTCGGTGATGACGAAACAGACGCCGCGTATGTGCTCGGCGGAATGGCGGCTGGCGAGGTACGTTTTGATCATTTCTGTGTGGCCGACTATTTGAGTTGTGCATTTAATGATGTTGTCGGCACAGTGGAAACCAGGGTACCACGGGCCGGCCCGCCAGGGCCTACAAGATTCCTCAGAAGATTTCGCTAAGGACCAGGCTCTTCAAGCCTGGCGAGCCTCGCGAGGGTTTTTCCTTGCGAGGAACCTTTCTCCTCATCGAGGGTTTTCTCCCTTGGCGAGGGACCTCTCCTCGAGAAGGTGTCTCGAACGCCACCAGCATTCCGCTAAGGACCAAGCCGAAAGGCTCGGCGAGGCCTTTTGCCTCGCTGGGCTTCCTTCCTCTCGAAGCCAGCTCTGCCTCCGCGGCAGAGTACACATGGGTTCTGCGCCCATGTGCAGAGTGACGACCGCACCTGCGCGCGGTGACGACGACGCCACAGTTGCCGTTTCCATGTATAAAGGAGTCAACAAAGCAGCACAAGCAAAGCGGACAACGAGTATTGCCGCTTTGGTGATAAGGGAACCGTCTGCAGCTACGCTCCAAGGGCGACGTCACCGTGGGACCGTTCCACCTCCGCAGTGCCTAGCCCACCTTCCTGGCTGGCCGGTGCCCCTTTTCAGCTTTGGTGACGCCGCTCCCCTGCCGTGGACCGCGTCCATGGCCTTCACCTTTATGGTAGACTCTGCCTTTTTGGTACACCGCGCCTCCTCCTTCGTCGCTATGTGGTAGCCCTTCCCGCCCAAATGTTTGGGCGGAAGAGGCCCGAGACACCTATAAAAGGAGGAGGAGCCCGTTCGGGCAAAGGGTTCGATCTTTGGTAGGCACTCTGGGTTCACAAGTTCACCATCTTGGAGCTCAGACAAAACCCTAGCCATTGTAGCCACCTCGAGCTCGCCAAGCTCACTCTGTACTAGAACCTCTCCAAGCAAGTGCAATACAACTCGAAGCAGGACGTAGGGGTTTTACCTCACCTAGAGGGCCCTGAACCTGGGTAATACCGCGCGTTCCTCTCTGCAGTGCCTCCCCGCAGCGATCCAGGCGAGCATCGTCGTTGAGGCACGTTGAGGGTTGTTTGATTCCATGTTCAGCCCCTTACTCGATCTTTCGTGAGACACACCCAGTTCCTGGGACAGTTCTCCGACATTTGGCGCGCCAGGTAGGGGGCTGAGGCGCATCTTCAACCTCGACACCGCCATGGCCAGATCTCGCGCCGAACGACTCGCTCGCCGGATAGCTAGTGCCGCCACCACTCCTCCTGCCGGCCGCCCGCGCGGCCGCCCGCGTGGGAGTGCTGCTCCGGAGCGCCACGTCGACCCCGAGCCCCGCATCGAGCACCTGGAGGACGACGACATCGACCACGCTGAGGACGACCTCGGCGAAGAGGAAGCCTCCTCTCTGCACCCGTCGCAGGACCGTGCTGCTTCTTCGCTGGGCCGCCCTGCGCCCAGCCCGGCAACTGCGCTTCTCATGGCGCAGGAGCTGCTGCAGTACCGCCCCACGCCGGAGGCCCAGGAGGCCTGGCTCAACCGCGTCTCCGAGCTCATCGACGCTGCTCGCGCCCCCGCTCCTGCACCGTCTCGCTCGCTAGTCCTCTCCGCCCTCGCGGGGGACGTGGCGCACGGCGCGCCTCACGCTCCCGCGGTTCCTCCTCGTCACCCCGCGCCCGCTCCCTCTCCAGCTCCACCGGCTCCACCGCAGCCTGCTCCTGGGGCTCCCCCTCGCGGCAACCGCGCCGCGTCGCACGCATCGTCGCCACACGACTGCCAGATCGTGCAGCGAGCCCCGGAGGACGCACGCGTGAGCATTGAGCGCAACCAGGATCGCCACAACCGCGCCGTCCATGACGTCGCCGCCGCAGGGCGCCACCTCCGCGCCACCCTCGCCAACAGCACGGTCACCTACGGCACGACGGCCGCGTTCACTCGCAGCCTCCGTCGCGTCGTCTGGCCGGTCAAGTTCCGGCGGATCTTCCTCCGCGCTACGACGGCAAGAACAACCCCCTGGAGTTCCTGCAGCTCTACACTCTGGCCATCCAGGCCGCCGGGGGCGACGACAAGGTCATGGCGAACTGGTTCCCCATGGCCCTCAAGGTCTCCGCGTCCTCATGGCTCACCAACCTCCCCGCCGAGTCCATCAACACTTGGGAGGACCTTTGCCGGTGCTTCGTCGCCAACTTCAAGGGCACGTACGAGCGCGGCCTCACGTACAACGACCTCCGTGCCGTGCATCAGAAGCCTGGCGAGACCCTCCGCAAGTACATCCAGCGCTTCAGCCAAGTGCGCAACAAAATCCCCAACGCCACCGACGCCCAGGTCATTTCGGCCTTCCAGGCTGGGGTCACGGATGTACGGATGCTCGAGAAGCTTGGCATCCACGACAACATCACCACCGTCGTCAAGCTTTTCGACTTGGCGGACAAGTGCGCCAAGGCCGAGGAGGGCCGCTTGTTCGTCAAGAACGAGCCAGGGGACCCCGCCGAGGGGTCCAAGAAGAAGAAGAAGTCCACCGAGAAGCGCAAAACCACTGCGGTCCTCGCAGCTGAACCTGACGCCAAGCAGCCTCGCCAAGCTGCCACTCCAGCCGCAGGACCCGAGAAGAAGGACGATCGCCCTTTCTGCATCTACCACAACAGGCATTCCCACGCCACCGAGGACTGCTACGACCTCAAGAGGCTTCGCGAGGCTCGCGAGGCTCACGAGGCGAATGGTCGGCCGCAAGGCCGCGGAGGCCGCGGCGGCGGCCGCGGGGGGCGACGCTGGAACAACAACTACGACGACAACTACCAGCAGAACCCCCAGGCCAATGCCGCCCAGCCCATGAACAACAACCTCCCTGCCGAGACTCCTGAGGGCTACCAGGTGCCTCGCGGGGCCGCTTGCATCCTTGGCGGGGCTCAGGCCCCCAGCTCCAACCGCCACTTCAAGCAAGTTCGTTCGCGAGGTCGCGGCAGCCCTTCCCGGGGTTGAAGCCTCCAGGCCCCTCAAGTGGTCCCAGTGCCCCATCACCTTTGACTCCACCTACCACCCCAAGTCCACCTCAACCGTTGGCACCATCCCGTTGGTCTGCACTCACACCATCAACAACATCGCCGTCTCTAAGACGCTCATCGATGGGGGTGCAGGCCTCAACGTCATCTCCGTCGAGACATTCGAGAAGCTGCAGGTGCCCTACGAGCGGCTCATGCCCACCAGGCCCTTCTTGGGGGTGACTGAGGGTCTCACCACCCCTTTGGGGCAGGTGAGGCTCGCCGTCACTTTCGGCACCCAGGCCAACTACCGCACTGAGCTGATCGATTTCGACGTCGCGCACATCGGCCTGCCCTACAACGCCATCCTCGGCTACCCCGCCCTCGCCAAGTTCATGGCGGTGACCCACCACGCCTACCATCTCGTCAAGCTCCCTGGCTCGGGTGGTACCATCGTCATCCGCGGCGTGGTCTCGGACGCTTTGTACGATGTGCAAGCGGCCTACAAGGCTGCCGCGGTGGCGTCACCCGCTGACGAGGACGAGGAGCCCCTCCCAAGGCCCCCCGCGAAGAAGAAGCAGCTGTTCTCCCAGGAGAAGGCTGCGACGAAGCAAGTGTCTCTTGAGGCAAGTGGCTCGGGGGCTAGCGTCACCATCGGCGCCAACCTGCCTCCCAAATAGGAAAGCGCGCTCGTCGCCTTCCTCAGGACAAACTCTGACATGTTCGCTTGGACACCGTCAGATATGTCTGGAGTACCGAGGGAGGTGATCGAGCACCACTTAGCCGTGTGTCCAAACGCACGCCCCGTCAAGCAAAAAGCGCGGCGCCAGGCGCCAGAGAAGCAAGACTTCATCGTCAAGGAGGTAGAGAAGCTGAAGAAGGCCAGCATCATCAAGGAAGTTGTCCATCCCACCTGGCTCGCCAACGGTGTGGTTGTCCCCAAGCACACCGGAGGAAGCCGCCTTTGCATCGACTTCACCGACCTCAACAAGGCCTGCCCCAAGGACCCCTATCCCCTCCAAAGGATCGACCAGATCGTGGACTCCACCGCCGGCTGCGCGCTCCTCTGTTTTCTGGATGCCTTCTCTGGTTACCACCAGATCAAGATGGCGAAGGAGGACGAGGAGAAGACAGCATTTCTCACCCCTTGTGGTGTGTTTTGCTACGTCTGCATGCCCTTCAGCCTGAAGAACGCCGGCGCCACTTTCCAGCGCCTCATGAGGACCGCCTTGGGGGCTCAAATGGGGAAGAATGCAGAGGCATACGTCGATGACATCGTCGTCAAGACTCGTGAAGAAGGCACGCTCATCCAGGACCTCGAGGAGACCTTTGCCAACCTGCGCAAGGTCAACATCAAGCTGAACCCCGCCAAGTGCGTCTTCGTGGTCCCTTCAGGCAAGCTCCTCGGGTTCCTGGTATCTCACCGCGGCATCGAGGCCAACCCCGACAAGATCAAAGCCATAGAGCAGATGCAGCCTCCTCGTCGCCTCAAGGACATGCAACGCCTAGCGGGATGTATGGCCAGCCTTGGCCGTTTCATCTCCAAGTTCGGCGAGAGGGCGCTGCCATTTTTCAAGATCATGAAGAGGTCCGGTCCTTTCAAGTGGACCCCTGAAGCAGCGAAGGCCTTTGAGGACCTGAAGAAATACCTGGCGAGCCCACCCATCATGGTTGCCCCACGCCCTCGCGAGCCTCTGAAGCTGTATCTTGCAGCCACTCCTCAGACGGCAAGCACGGTCTTGGTGGCTGAAAGCGAAGAGCCAGTCCTCGCCAAGCAGACCTCTACATCGCCAAGCCCAGAGCCACCCGATAAGGAAGCACCCTCGTCAAGCCTCCAGCCCCATGCCGAGCCTCTACAAGCGGGGCCTCAAGAAACCCTCGCCGAGGACTCCACCAAGCCTGGAGAGGAGCCAGCCGCTGCCACGCCAACAACTACCCTCGTCGAGCACCCCGTCTACTTCGTCAGCACAGTGCTACGGGATGCTCGCGAGCGCTACCCCATGCAGCAAAAGCTCCTCTTCTCGCTCCTCAGCGCCTCCAGAAAGCTACGCCACTACTTCCAGGGTCACCCCATCAAGGTGGTCACCTCATATCCCCTGGAGCAAGTCCTGCGCAACCCAAACGCAACAGATCATGTCGCAGGCTGGGGCATCGAGCTACAACCTTTCGAGCTGGAGTTTGACACCACCAGGGTCATCAAGGGCAGGGCGCTGGCCGATTTCATGGCCGAGTGGACAGACACACGCGAAGAAGAGCCTCAAGAGGAGGAAGCCACAGCCTCAGGTGGGACGGAACCAGGCTCCTGGACCATGCACTTCGACGGCGCCTTCGCGGCCAGGAGTGCAGGAGCTGGTGCCGTTCTCACCTCACCAACAGGCGACAAGCTCTACTACGCCGTCCAGCTGTGCTTCAAGGACAACGACAAGGTCTCCAACAACATTGCTGAATATGAAGGCCTCCTTGCCGGGCTCAAAGCCGCCATTGCCCTCGGCGTCAAGCGCATCCTCATCAAGGGCGACTCTCAGCTCCTCGTCAACTTCTCCAACAAAAGCTACACGCCTAAGGACACCTACATGGTGGCCTACCTTGCAGAGGTACGCAAGCTGGAGAAGCACTTCAGGGGCATGGAGCTCAAGCACATCCCGCGAGCAGAAAATCAAGAGGCAGATGACCTCGCCAGGCGAGCAGCAAGAAGAGAAGCCCAGAAGCCTGGAGTATTCGAGGAGAGGCTCACCAAGGCCTCAGTCAAGAAGCCAGTGGCCAATATCAGAATCGACGAGGAGCTCCCGCCAGCCCCAACCAGTGGAGCACCAAACTGCGGGCTGCCCTCAGGCGATCGCTTGCTGCTGACCTTGGTACGACAAGACACTGGTTGGATCGACGAGATCAAGAACTACCTGCAAAATCGAGCCCTCCCCGAAGAAGACGCTGAAGCCGAAAGAATTGCTCGTCAGGCCAGGTCTTACTGCCTCCATGACGGAGACCTGTACCGCAAGCGCCCCCAACGGGGTTGCCTTGCGGTGCGTCCCTGCCGAGGAAGGCTGCCAGCTCATCAACGACATCCACAGCGGAGAGTGCGGCCACCAATCGTCCTCGCGCACCCTTGCAGGCAAGGTCTTTCGGAGTGGTTTCTACTGGCCCTCAGTGCTTCAAGATGCATCCGCAATCGTCCAATCCTGCGACGCCTGCCAATTCCACGCCAAGCAGATCCACCAGCCCGTGCAAGGACTCCAGACGATCCCGCTCTCCTGGCCATTCGCGGTCTGGGGGCTGGATCTCCTGGGACCCTTCCCGCGAGCGCTCGGGGGCTACCGCTACCTCTACGTCGCCATCGACAAATTCACCAAGTGGCCTGAGGTGGAACCCGTGCGCACCATACCAGCGAAATCGGCGGTGAAATTCATAAGGAGCCTGGTCTGCTGCTTCGGCGTGCCCAACCGCATCATCACCGACAACGGCTCGCAGTTCATCAGCGGCGCCTTCAAGTCCTACTGCAGCAGCCTCGGCGCCCAAATCTGCTACGCCTCGGTGCCGCACCCACGAAGCAATGGGCAGGCTGAGCGAGCCAACGCCGAGGTGCTCAAGGGCCTTAAGACGAGAAGCTTCAACCGCCTCAAGGCCAGCGGCAAGCACTGGATCGACGAGCTCCCCTCGGTGCTCTGGTCCATCCACACCACGCCAACAAAGCCTACTAGTGAGACGCCATTCTCCCTCGTCTATGGTGCTGAAGCCGTCCTCCCCAGCGAGATCACTCATGGCTCTCCCCGAGTCTTGGCCTTCAAGGAGGCTGAGCTGGACGAGCTCCGCAACGACGACCTCCTGCTGCTTGAAGGGCTCCGCCACAATGCGGCCCTGAGAGCGGCAAGGTACCAGCAAGATCTCCGTCGCTACCAGAGCCGCCACATCCGCCCGCGCACTCTCGAAGCAGGAGACCTTGTCCTGAGGAGAATTCTCTCCAGGGCAGGCCTCCACAAGCTCTCGCCAATGTGGGAAGGCCCCTACAGAGTCATGCACATCGCCAGGCCTGGCTCCGCGCGGCTCGAGACGGAGGACGGCACCCCTGTCGCCAACCCCTGGAACATCCAGCACCTGCGCAAGTTCTACCCCTGATCGTCCTCGACAAGCAACTTTTTGCATCAACGGAGAGCCACGCGCCTTCATCCTCCACGAGGAAAATTTCGGGCTCCCCTCTCTACTACACGCTGCCGCGGGCCGTTCAAGAAGACTCCCAAGCCACCGCGCCTCGGCAAGGTGACTTCTTCAAGCACCATGCCTTGGCGAGGTGGATCCCCATGCCCGCCATGGTGGACCGCAGGCTCTACAAGCCACCCCTGCATAGGGGCCCCCTCTGAGCTCTCTCTACATGCGTCGCCCCGAGCACGCCCCCTCGAGAGTCTCAGCCACAGCATGTGGAACCCCATGTCTGACATGGCGGATTTTTTGTGTTTCTGGCTGCGCCAGTGTAATGAACCTCTGTTTCAGGTCACTTTGAACCTTTGCGCTTCGCGCCAGCATATGTTGTTGCGTTGGTAAGTTTTTATGTTGTTGCTGTTCTATCCTTGCTCATATGATCCCTCCTGTGTATCTCACGAGCGGGGGCTAGCATGGTGCCATGCCACGGGAGCATCCCAGCAGTGCCTAAAACCCAAGGGATCCGAGCTCTGAACTCACGGGTCAGTTTTCATGCATGTCAACTCCCAAGGAGCTCTGAACTCATGAGCCGGCTCCCGTGCACGTCAAATCACCAAGGACCTTGGTGCCTGTCGGGGATACGAACCCCGGATATCCCTAAGAGGTCCATTTCTTCAAGAACTACATGGGCCGGCTACGCAAGTGCCGGCTGCAGCGTGCCGCCTGAAGCCAGCCGGATGAAGCAAGCTGCTTCGTCTACCCGGAGGCGGACGGCCGATTAGGCTCCAGCCGGCCGTACCAACCGACAGCTCTGTACAAGTGGGCCAGGATCGTATAACCGTTGTCGGGCATCTCCTGTACCCAATCATAACGACGGACTCCAGCCGGCTCACAGAGTAGTGATGTCATAGGGGCAGTCGTGTACATTCCTTGTAACCCAGAAACCCTAGCCGCTGCCTATATAAGGCGTGCAGGGGCCTCCTGCGCGGGGACACTCGGAGGGGGACTCTCGGACACACACAGAGATACGTAGATCACCTTCTTCCACCTCCAGCCGGCTAGGCAACTCAAGCCGGCACCACCGCAATACAGCTCCGGGAGCAACCTTTGTAACCTGAATCTGTGATCAAGTAATATAAGCAAGAACAGCAGGACGTAGGGGTGTTACCTCCACCAGGAGGGCCCCGAACCTGGGTAACTAGCGTGTGTTTGCATGTTTGTTGCCCAATCCCGCGCGAGCATCCGATCGTCGCCTGCCCCACACTCTTTTCCGTCTCTGATGGATATGCCGTGCTACCCACCACGACATTTGGCGCCCACCGTGGGGCTCGCGGCGAACGGAGTCACGTTCTGCGCGGGATCCCGGACTGTGGATGGTCGGCGGATCGTCTCCGGCCTCGTGCTTTCCATCGGCTCCGTCGGCTGCATCCTCGACAACACCAACAGCTTCGCCGACGTGGACGTTGCCAGCGGAGGAGCGGTCGTCACCTTGGGCGATTTCCACGTCTACGTCGCCGTCGCCGCTCAGGAGTACCCGGAGGTGGTCTACTCGAGCTTGGCTCCTTCGATCTTCGACGCCAGCACCTGCAACGACGACTCCGCCTTCGGCTACCTCAACTCCGGCGACGCAGACCGCGACGTCACCAAGCTCAACGTCTACGCCGAGGTGCACATGGTCGAGCACGCGGCGGCAGGAGGCCCCGTCACCACTACTGTTCATGAAGCTGGCGAACCTTCGCGCTACCAGCGCAACCTGGAGGCCGACTTCGAGCTGTTGAGCACCCCCATCGCGCCGAGTGCTGATCCAGTCAAGGCGGCGGCTGAACTCGAGAGGATGCGGCAGCAGATCTACGACAAGGCGCTAAACCTCGCGTCGACACAGCGCCGGCTCAGCGCCACAATTCGTGAGTACAATTCTGCACACGGCATCGAGCAGGCGGACCGCAACGCGGAGAAGCTGAATGAAGTTAGGCGCAAAGGAGGAGATCTTGGTGGCGCCATGAACCGTGCCGGCCAGGCGCATGACCTCACCGACCTCAGCTTCCCCGAGTACAGCTGTCCTACGCAAAACATGAGGGCGGTGGAAGCAGCGGCCGCCGAGCTGCCCTATCTCCAAGGCGAAGAACTACATCAACAAATGTGCCGGGTTCGACAACTCATCAACACGGCCAACCGGCAGCAGCGAGAAACGGAGGCAACGGCGAGCAAGGGACATCATGAGCCGCCTCCGGGCTACGATGCAGCCGGCAAGTCCAAGCAAGGTGCAGAGGCGTCATCCACGAGCCGCGGAAGGGCGAAGGACAAGCAACCGCGAATTCATCGCGAGGGGAGCGCGAGCTCGCATCCTCGTGATCACGGCCGTGATCCGGCTGGACGACGCGAAGACGGCAACCGGAGCGAGCCTCGAGCCGGACGGAATGTCAAGGAGCGAGTCGGCCACAAGGTCACCATCGACGAACGCCTGGGGCCGCTGGGACCCGAAACCAGCGACGACGCACGCCACCGCATCGACGTGCTCAAGCTGTCAAGCATCATCGAGGAAGAAGACATCGCTGCTCATCGCTGTTTCGGACCCCGCATCCGGAGCGAGCGATTCCTAAAGGGATTCACTCTCCCCAGGGACACACCCAAGTACAACGGCACCGCGAAGCCGGAAGACTGGCTCGCCGACTACGTCACGGCGGTCAACATCGCAGGTGGCAACAAGCGGGTAGCCGTGCGCTACGTGCCGCTCATGCTTCAGGGATCGGCACGGACTTGGCTCAACAGCCTTCCGAAGGAGAGCGTCAACAGCTGGCCGGACTTCGAGGAAGTGTTCAACCGCAATTTCACCGGCACCTACCTGCGCCCTGGCAACGCACAGCTGCTCGCGCTGTGCAAGCAGAAGGACGGCGAGTCGGACCGAGCCTACCTCACCCGATGGACAAGCCTTCGCAACTCCTGCGAGGGAGTACTCGAACTCCAAGCCGTCCAGTACTTCATCCAAGGCTGCCGAGACCAGACACTGCTCAAGCATCGGCTCCTGAGGAAGAGCCCGAAGACCATGGCAGAACTCATGGCAATCGCCGACGAGTACGCTACCGCCGACGCGGGCATGACCAATCCGATCCGACTCGACGAAGCTGGAAGAATCATCACGACGGAGCCGGCTGCACGTCGCAGCCGGACGGAGAACCAAGAGGGAGGCAAATCGACCCGGCGAGACTCCGACGCGGCTGGCAAGCGCAAGTCCGCAGACGACCGCGTCGAGTCCAAGGTCGTCGCTACGACCGAAGGAAGGCCGGCAGGAGGCTTCGACAACTGCCGCATGAGGACGAGCGGCGACATGCGCCGGACAAGGGCGAGGAACAACTACGACTATATGCTCGATCAACCGTGCCGGAACCATGGTGACCGGCCAGCAAACCACACTGTCAGGCAATGCACCCTCGGACGCCCAAGGCCGCCACCGTACGAGCGGCGAAACCCGCCTCCACCTCGGGATGAAGCCGGACGGGACGATCGAGGACGCGACGATAGACGACGCGAAGACAGGAATCGCGATGACCGCCAACGCGAAGAAGAGAGGGAACGCCTTCCGGCTCCGCCTCCAAGAGGACCAGACGGCTAACAGAATCCAGATGCCGCCTACATCGTATTCGTCAGCGAGCGCGACGACAAGCGAAGCCGGCGCGAACGGTTCAAGGAAGTAAACGCGGTGGTTCCACCTGTTCCCCAGTACCTCAACTGGTCGCAGGAGCCGATTACGTGGGACCGCCGCGACCACCCGGAACTGATGCCCAACCCAGGCGGCTATGCTCTAGTCTTGGAGCCCATGATCATCTCCACCAAACGCGCTTGCACCTTCTCGCGCGTCCTCATCGACGGGGGCAGCAGCATCAACATCCTCTACCGTGACACGCTGGAGAAGCTGGGCGTCTCCGAGTCCTGCTTGACGCCAAGCCGGACGGTTTTCCACGGCATCGTGCCGGGGCGAGCTGGCTCGTCCATGGGCCTCATCCGGCTGGACGTCCTATTCGGCACCAAGAGCAACCACCGCCGTGAGACCATCTCCTTCGAGGTGGTCGACCACTCCAGCGCCTACCACGCCATCCTCGGGCGGCCGGCGCTCGCCAAGTTCATGGCGGTACCCCACTACGCTTACCTCAAGATGAAGCTACCAGGCCCACGCGGGATCATCACCGTCGCCGGAGACTATAAGCGCTCCATCGCATGCGCCTCCGATAGCGCGAAGGTGGCCGAGACCATGGTCTGCAATGAGGAGATGAAGCAATTCAAGCGCAAGGCTAGCGAGGAAAAGCTGGAGATCCCGGAGTCGGCCAAGCCGGCTGGCGAGTCGAACTTCCAGGCGGCCCGGGACACAAAGAAGATCTACTTCGACGACAACGACAAGTCCAAGTTCGTCTCCGTGGGGGCGAGCCTGGACCCCAAATAGGAAAGCGCGCTCGTCGAGTTCCTCCGTGAGAATCGGGACATCTTCGCGTGGTCCCCCAAGGACATGCCTGGTGTGCCGAGGGAACTCGCCGAGCACTCTCTTCACGTCCGTCCAGACGCCAAGCCGGTAAAACAGTCCCTGCGACGTTTCGCGGAAGGAAGAAGACAGCTTATAGGAGAAGAAATAGCCCGGCTACTCGCGGCCGGGTTCATCAAAGAAGTACGACACACAGAGTGGCTAGCCAATCCGGTGATGGTGGAAAAGAAGAACAAGAAATGGCGGATGTGTATCGACTACACCCACCTCAACAAGGCTTGCCCTAAAGACCCCTTCGCATTGCCGCGCATCGACCAAGTGATCGACTCCACGGCCGGCTGCGACCTTCTCTCTCTCCTCGACGCCTAATCCGGCTACCACCAAATTCCGTTGAATCCGGATGACCAGCTCAAGACCGCCTTCATCACCCCATACGGCCCGTACTGCTACACCACCATGACGTTCGGCTTCAAGAACGCGGGAGCAACATACCAGCGCTGCATGCAGAAATGCTTGCACGACCAGATCGGTCGCAACGCGCACGCTTACGTCGACGACGTCGTCATCAAGACCAAGGAGAAGCAAACCCTCCTCCTCGACCTCAAGGAAACCTTCGACAACCTCCGCCGCTTCCAGATGAAGCTCAACCCGGAGAAATGCGTGTTCGGCGTTCCAGCCGGACAGCTACTCGGCTACCTTGTGTCGGCACGAGGGATCGAGGCCAACCCGGAGAAAATCGCCGCCATCGACAACATGCGACAACCAAGGAGCGTCAAGGACATTCAGAAGTTCGCCGGTTGCCTAGCTTCCCTTAGCCGCTTCATCAGCCGGCTCGGGGAGAAGGCTCTCCCGCTCTACCACTTACTGAAGAAAACAGACAAGTTCGTCTGGAGCGACGCGGCCGACGCCGCCTTCAAGGAACTCAAGCGGGCGATGGCCACCACCCCGGTCCTGGCACCTCCGACCCCAAAGGAGCCCATGCTCATGTACATTGCCGCCTCCAATCGAGTCGTCAGCGTGGTCCTGGTGGTGGAACGAGACGAACCCGGCAAGCAGCGACCGGTTCAGCGGCCAGTCTACTACCTCAGCGAGGTGCTCTCGCAGTCAAAGCAAAACTACCCGCACTACCAGAAGCTCGTATACGGCGTGTACATGGCAACGAAGAAGCTGAAACATTACTTTCAAGAGCACCCGATCAAAGTGATAAGCGACGCACCGCTTGCCGAGATCATAGGCAACAAGGACGCAACCGGCAGGGTTGCGAAATGGGCGATCAACCTGACGGCGCACGGAGTCGAGTACGACAAGAGAACAGCGATCAAGTCGCAGGAGCTGGCGGACTTTCTTGCCGATTGGACGGAGACGGACCACGTACCGCCGCCACCCAACTCCGGCGAACATTGGCTCATGCACTTCGATGGCTCCAAAAGATACTAGGGACTCGGCGCTGGAGTCGTCCTCACCTCGCCCAAGGGGGGCCGACTCGAATACGTGTTACAGATCCACTTCACGGCGTCCAACAACGTAGCCGAGTATGAAGCTCTCGCGCACGGCCTCAAGCTCGCCAAGGCTATGAACATCAAGCGAATCCTCTGCTACGGCGACTCCGACTTGGTGGTCCAGCAGACCACTGG
>QRDG01000423.1:1326327-1430841 GCA_012064385.1 Puccinellia tenuiflora | reverse complement strand
GCAAGCTAAGCAAGCTTATGAAGATGGAATGGACCTGCTCGAGGAAGCACGCCAGCTTGCCGAATCAAGGTCGGCGATGTACCAGCAACAGCTACGCAACTACCACAGTCGGTGCATCAAGCACGTCCATTTTCGCGAAGGCGACCTCGTGCTCCGGCTCATCCAGGACACCAAAAACATGCACAAGTTGTCATCGCCGTGGGAAGGACCATTCATCGTCAGCAAAGCGCTCATCAACGATGCTTACTACCTCATCGACGCCCACGAGCACAAGAAGGACACGATGGACAAGGAAGGCGATGAAACGGAGAGACCATGGAACGCGTCACTTTTGCGTCGATTCTACACTTGAGAAAGTACAATGTATGTATCACCTATGCTATCAATAAAAGAAACGAGAATGATGAACACATGAGCAGTTTTTCGCAACTTTTTCCGCAATTTTCTTTCCGGTTCTTCCGGCAGCCGGCAAGCTTGCCTTTAGCGGCCGTGTAGCGTGACTAACCCCTAAACGGCTAACTCTTCGAATCCGGTTAGGGCCGGCAAGAGAACAAGCTGGAGGGGGCCAACAACGTGAAAAACGCATAAAGGGAAGTCCTGCCGGCTGAAATAACGTTCTTCTGCAAACTCGGCCAAGCCGGCAGTCGGCAACCGCTTCTCCGATTACGGATGATTAACTACACAACGCTAAACGGCTAACTCTTCGAATCCGTTTAAGGCCGGCAAGAGAATAAGCTGGATGCTGAGTGTATCCGACAGACGTAAGAAATAGAAGTCGTTACCGGCTGAGAAAACTCTGGCCTAATAAACCGGACCCTAGCGTTGTAGTAGTGTGTATGATCCCGCTAGACGGTGAAGTGCACACGAATGGCGGCAGGAAAGGCTACAGGCGAGTGTGAAATTGAGATAAGCACAGTAAAAAGTATACTCCATGATCATAATAGCAAACTAATTGCTTCGTCATTTCATTTCACACGCGGAAACGCCGCCAACCGGCTTCGAGAGCCCAAGCCGGACACAGGCCCGACGAGCAAGGAATGAAAATTGCGCACAAGCAAACAAGTACAGGAACGAAAGCAAGTAGCATTAAACATCAAGTGCAAGGCCTTACAGATAAAAGCTAGACAACAAAACAAAAGAGGGAAGTCCACAGGCGGACCTTCCCCGCGCAACTACAAGGTCGAGCCGGCAGAGCTCCCTAAGCGGCATCCGTCGCCTTCCCGGATCCACCTATCTTCTTGCCAGCCCAGTGCTTGATGCAGAGAGTGCCGTCGAACACCTTCACAAAGAAGACGCCCTTGTCACGCCGGAGACGGAAGCAGAGGATGAAGCCGGCTTCGAGCTCGTAGAAGTCAGCGAACTCGTCCCAACCCCTGACAAACTCCACCCTATTGACAACAGCATTACCCTCCACCTGGGAGGTGAACCGGACGGTTGCATCCTAGGGACCCTGGGAAGCACCCTCGCGGAAGAGCTTGAACTTGAAGTGGCCAGCGCCCGACAGCGCGTCGGCGAAGGCGTCGGGAAGCCTCTGCACCGGCCCAGTAACTGGCGAGTGCAGGATCAAGAGGAACTCCCCGATGGGGAACACACCCCAGGCCGGGCGCCGCGGATTCTCCAGGGAGTCGGAAGAGGCGGAGGACAACTCCGCGCTCTCTTCCTCGCTGTCGGCGACAGCAGACGGAGCATATTTAGGAATCGGGTCAAAGCCTGGGGGTGGAAGAACAGGGGTGGCTTCCTCCTCGCTCGACGAGTCGTGAAGAACAAGGAGGTTCTTGCCACGACCAATGCCGATGCTAATGCCGCCACTGACGGCACCCGCACTCCTCAAGCCAGCACGGCCGCCGCCCTTGCCGCGGCCAGCGCTGCTACCGGCGGCAGCGGAGGCGACCGCCTTCCCCCGCCCCCGACCGCCACTCTTGGGAGGACGGCCGCGAGGACGTTTCGCTGGAGGCGCAGCGATGGTCTCCTCAGCTGCAACATCCAAAGGCTCGGACTTCACCATGGCAGGGACGCGAGGGAACAATAGGAGGAAGACGAAAAGGGAGCAAGGAAGCGCGAGTGAAGGAGGAGAAAGAAAACGGCCAAGATTTATAGCAGAAACAGGAGACAACGTGGGAGACCCAACCGTCACCCACGATCCCATGATCAACACGTGGTAACGAAACTCAGTTGACAAGACCCTTCAGTAACTGCAACCGGGTCCACGCACGGAAGCCAAGGAGGCAAGGCAAAGCCGTCAGCCGGCAAAAAGATACCCGGGGGCTGCGCAGCCGGCAAGCCGGCTGCCCAGACCCGGACGAACATATATAAATCACCCCAAGTCATGGACTCGGGGGCTGCGAAGCCGTCATCCGGCAAAAAGATTCCCGGGGGCTGCGCACCCGCCAAGGCGGCTGCTCAGACCCGGACGAACATAAAAAAAAACACCCCGAGTCATGGATTCGGGGGCCGCGAGGCCGTCAGCCGGCATAAAGATTCCCGGGGGCTGCGCACCCGCCAAGGCGGCTGCTCAGACCCGGACGAACATAAAAAAAAACACCCCGAGTCATGGATTCGGGGGCCGCGAGGCCGTCAGCCGGCATAAAGATACCCGGGGGCTGCGCACCCGCCAAGGCGGCTGCTCAGACCCGGACGAACATATAAAAAACACCCCGAGTCACGGACTCGGGGGCTGCCAAGCCGTCAGCCAGCATAACAATTCCCGGGGGCTGCGCAGCCGGCAAGCCGGCTCCGCAGACCCGGACGTATATCTGAATCACCCCAAGTCACGGACTCGGGGGCTGCCAAGCCGTCAGCCGGCATAACAATTCCCGGGGGCTGCGCAGCCGGCAAGCCGGCTCCGCAGACCCGGACGTATATCTAAATCACCCCAAGTCACGGACTCGAGGGCTGCACGATATAACGACGACAGAAGATAAGCGATAAGCAGGAAACGTGAAATTTCGACCCGGCTAGATGCTCAAGCCGGCCCAAAATTTGGGGGCTAGGCATGGTGATTATCATAACCAAAACAAAGACGAATTCCAGTACAAAGGCCCAACAGCCATAGAGGAAACGACACTCACGATAACAGACCACGGCAGGAAGCAGAATAGCGAATTTTTACATGATAACCTTCAAAGGTGTCCAAGATAACAAGGCGGCTAATGTGGCAGGACAGTTAACGGCACAGAATAACAGTTACACCCGGCATTCCGGGGAGACGAGCGAATCAAACGGTAGCGGCGTTGGTAGCGGCAGCAGCGTCGCCGGCTCCAGCATCTTCAGTTGGCTGCGGCGCCGAGGACGGTTCAGCAGGCACAAGTTTCGTCAAGTCCACCGCCTCGGCAACTCGCCCTGAGGATATGGCGATTTCCGGACGCAGGCTCGCGAGAGATGTTCCAGTGTGGAAGCCATCCAACAGCTTGCTCATCTGCACGCCAGGGTACCATGACTTCACCACGGCCAGTGCCATGTCGGTGCCTCCACGCGCCGCCATCTCCACCTGCTCGTTGATGCCAATCGGTGCCCCTTCAAGCCGAGCAGACAAGTCGTGGAGAGTAGCTGGCAAGGGAGTGTCCGGCCACAGATTCTCAAGCACGCCGCCGGCCGCTTCCTTTAGCCGCTTGAATTCCTGGCCGAATCGCAGAAGACGGGAGGCGGTAGTCGGAGCAGACCCAGCAGTTGCACCAGAGGATTCCGGTCAAGAGTGACCCGAGGCAGCATCTTTTTGGAGTTGCGCATCCACCTTGTCGGAGATTGCTCCCAGGAACTAGGGGTGTCTCCAAGGTATCGTGTAAGGGGCTGAACACGGAGTCAAATAGTCCACGACGTGCTCCGGCGACGGTGCTCGTCAGGCTCGCTGCGGACGACACTGCAGAGATTGACACAAGGTATTACCCAGGTTCAGGGCCCTCTTGTGGAGGTAAAACCCCTACGTCCTGCTATGGTGTATTGCACTGCTTGAAGAGTTTACAGTACAAGGAGAGCTTGTCGAGCTCGAGGTGGCTAACAATGGCTACTTACTAGTCTTTAGATCTAGGGTTAGGGTTTGCTAGAGCGGCACCAACCGAAGATCGAACCCTTTGCTTGGGCGTGCTCCTCCTCCTTTTATAGGCGTCCTGGGCCTCTTCTGCCCAAACATTTGGGCGGGAAGGGCTACCACATGGCGACGAAGGAGGAGGCACGGTGCACCGTAGAGGTGAGGTCTATCATAAAGGTAAAGATCGTGGACGCGGTCCACGGCAGGGGAACGGCGTCACCAAAGCTGAAAAGGGGGCACCGACCAGCTGGACAGCGGGCTGGCGCTTGCCGAGGTGGGAGGCGGCCCATGGTGACGTCGTCCTTGGAGCGTAGCTGCAGACTGTTCCCTTGTCACCAAAGAGGCAATACTCGTTGTCCGCTTTGCTTGGCTCCGCTTTGTTGACTGCTTTATACATGGAAACGGCAACTGCGGCGTCGTCGTCATCGCGCGTAGGCACGCGCGTCACTCTGCGCATGGCGCAGAGTCCATGTGCGCTCTGCCGCGGGGGCAGAGATAGCTTCACGAAGAAAGCGCTTCGCGAGGCGAAAGGCCTCGCCAAGCCTCGCGGCTTGGTCCTTAGTAGAATTTGCGGGCGGCGTCGGAGACGCCTTGTCGAAGAGCGATCCCTCGCCAAGGGAAAGAACCCTTGGCAAGGAGAACCCTTCACGAGGAGAGAAAAACCTCGCGAAGCTCGCCAGGCTTGGAGAGCCTGGTCCTTAGTGAAAATCACCTGAAGAATCTTGTGGGCCCTGGCAGGCCGGCCCGTGGTACCCTGGTTTCCACTGTGCCGACAGTAGCCCCCGGGCCCGCGATGGGCACGCCGAGGCCCATGACGAAGGCGAAGCGTCGAGGGGCCAAAGATGCCTGACAGGGCCGCGACACGTGTCACGCAGCGGTTGCGCCCGCGGCCGCGGCCTCCTCGGCTCCAACGGGCGACGTGGTGGGGCCCGCCACGACTCGAGTGTTGGTCAATAAAGCCTGGGCGCGCAGGCGGCGCCCATTACTTCTCCCGTAACTCCTCCGCACACTTCTCCCCACGCCTCCAACTCTCCGGAGATCTCCACTTCCAGAGTGCTCTTCTTCTTCTCCGGCGACCATGGCGCCCAAGAGAGCAGGTGCCGACTTGAAGGGCAAGGCCACCGTGCAGGCGAGCTCGTCGGCGGCGACAGCGCGGGCGGGCACGTCCGCGGCGATGGCGCGTGCCGCTGCTCTCGAGGGAGCACTGCCGAAGACGCGCGTCACCGCCGCCACGATAGCGACGGTGCGCCACCTGGCGGCGGCGAAGACCAACGAGCATGGCGCCACCGAGCTGAGGCCGGCCGGTAGCAGGCTCACCGACACCTTCTACCCCATCTTCATCCATACTCTCTACGCCGGCCTGGTACCACCATTCTCTGACTTCCTCCTGGCGATCTTGGAGACGTACCAGATCCAACTCATTCACCTTCATCCCAACTCCATCCTCATCCTTGCCATCTTCGCCCACTTCTGCGAGGCCTACGTCGGCATCCGCCCCTCGGTGGCGCTCTTTCGCAGTTTCTATTCCCTTCGGAACTCCGCCAAGGGCGAGCGGCTCGGATGCGTCTCTTTTCGCATCGTCGACGCCCGGAGCGACAACTACATCCCCATCGCCTGGCTTGGCGAGGTCGCCGTCACCAAGGTGACGAAAAAGGTCGACAAGTTCTGCGAGAAGTGGCTCTTCGTCGACGCCAAGACCACCAACCCTCTCCTGGAGGTGCCCGAGGCGCCGCCGAGGAAATGGGCGCGCTGGTCAAGCGCGGACTTCAGGGGCTCAAAGCTTGATGCGGTGTACGTGTACTTCCGCCACATCCGCGATGCAGGGGTCACCGGTCAAATGGTGGCGAAGGACTTCACCAGGCGCCGCATCGCTCCCCTTCAACAGCACGCCGAGCCGGTGTGGCGATACGACGGCAAAGACGACGCCATGCGGCTAAGCAGGGACGGCTTCGAGCCTGATGTGCTCCGCCAGATCATGAATGTCCTCTTCACATCGCCGGATATCCCGTCCGCCAAGGAAGAGGCGGCCAAGCCGCTCATCGTCTTCGCCGAGGAGAGCATCGCGGAGCAGCGCTCGCACATGCCCATCTTCGACGAGTGGGGAATCGTGCCCGCGGGGCACAGCGGGCCTCGCCCTAACCCGTGGGCGGCGGAGCCGGAGTACGTGGACGCGGCTCCCGAGGCTGAGGAGGCCGAGTCCGCCGAGGAGGAGGCCTCGAGAAGCGAAGACCCCCTTGGCGAAGACGAGGCTTCAAGGGGCGATGACCCCGTCGGCGAGGGCGCCGGATCCTCGAGGAGCGCCCACGCCGAAGTGGACCTCCAGGTGCTATCCTCCGGCGACGAGGAGGACGCCTTCCGCATCGTCCGCTCCCAGCGCGCCGATGAGGAGGAGACGAGCGGCGGCGGAAAAGGGCGTTGCGAGCCCCGCTCCAAGGCCGTTCACGACAGGAGGGCCGCAACCGCGGGAGGCATCCCTCGCGCGGAGACAGGCGCGTCCCGGGAGGAGGCCGGAGCAAGCCTCACCCAGCCTCCCAAGGCAAAGAAGAGGGTGTGGGTGATGGCCGGCGAGTAAGCCCTCGATTTCTCTTTTTTCTTCAAGATTTCACTTTGAGAATTCCCCCCTTTGAAGGATTTTCGACTTGTCCTCTTTTTAGGCAGCCCGCGGAGCCAAAGAAACGGCGGCTCGGCGAGGCTGGAGAGACCACCAGCGTCGCCATGGAGACGCCTGCAGCCGGCGAGCCGCAGCAGGCAGTTGCCTCTCCCGCGGTCGAGCACCGCGCGGAGACGGCGGTGGCCGAGGAGAGCGCGGCGTCGCTGATTCGGGCGGCGACTCCTCCAGCGGCGGAGCACCGCGAGGAGGAGGGGACCGCAGAGGCGGCGGCGTCGCCAACCAGGGGGGCGACTCCTCCAGTCCAGCAGGGGGCGGAGGAGGAAACCGTGGACGAGGACATCGTCATGGAGCCGCCTCCAGAGGAGGAGAACTCCTCGAGAGGGGCTGACGCGCCCGAGGCCGCGGGGGACGCGGCCGCTGCAGAGGGGGCCGGAGGCGCCCCAGAGGAGCAGGAGGCAGAGACACCTCTGGAGCCCCCAAGCGACGGGGCCAGGGGCGAGGAGGTGCCCAGCCCCCTGAGGGCTCCCGATGCGGGCGGCGAGGACGACGTCCCCACAAGCCCCCATGCCGCGACGGGGGCCGCTACAGGCTCGGGGCAGGATGCCCTAGGCGCCTCGACAAACGTCGAAGGAACTGCGCCCAGCAGCAGCGTGGGAGTTTCCTTGGCGCTGCAAGCGCCGCATCGCCAAGCGGCTCATCGTCGGATCATCCTCAACCGGGCGCGGCGAGCGCTCGACGGGCTGGAGGAGCAGCTCGCCAGGGAAGAAGACGCCCTGGCGGAGGAAAAAACGAGGCTCAGCGAAGCCTGGGCCCTGCTCTTCGAGAGGGTAGAGGTGTGCCGCCGGTGGGATGCGGCGGCCCAGGCGGAACGCCAAGAGGCCCTCCGCTTCGCCAAGGAGACCCGTGACAGCGTCAAGCGGGAGGCGCAGGAGGTGATGGACGAGCTTGGCGCCGCCAGGGAAGCGCTCGAGGTGGAAACCACCTCCAAGCACGCCGAGCTGGCGGCCGCGAAGCAGAAGTTCGCCGCCGACTCCGAGGCCGCCAAGGCCAGCCTGAAGGAGCTTCGCGAGGAGCTGGACGCCCGCGAGGGGCAGCTGGCGCCTCGCGAGGCCGAGCTGAAACGGCGCGAGGAAGAGCTCTCCCTCCAGAAGAAGGAGCTGCAGCAGCGCGAGGAGCAGGTCCAGCGGCTCGTGAAGGACCAGGCCACCCGCGAGGGGCAGCTGGCGGAGCGTGAAGGCCGGGTGGCCACCGACAAGGCCAACCTTGCAGCAGAGCAGAAGAGGCTCCAAGAAGAAGCTGACCTCAAGGTCAAACTTGTCCGCGAAAGCCTCTCCAAGGAGTATAACGAGAAGGTCGCGAAGCACGAGGACCGCCTCACGTCCACACGCAAGGGGCTCGAGAAGCGCGTCAAGGAGCTTGAGCAGGAGGAGAAAAGGTTGACCTCCTGCCTCAAGGTCTCTCGGGAGGCCCAGACGCGCGCCGAGGGGAACGCCATTGCCCTGGAGAGGACCTGGACGAGCTCCGGCAGCAGGTGGGGCCGGTCACGGCCCTGGTGGAGCAGGCACGAGATCCAGCGCCAAGTTGACCGGCTCATGACGCGCCAGCGCCGGAGCATCCTCCAGAGCTTGGTCAGCCGCGTGCGCGCCGTCGGGAGAGATCTGAGGATCGACGTCCCCTCCTTCTCCGCAGCGACCGACGACGAGACCTCGTACTCGCTCTTCTTCGAGCAATTCCTTGGAAAACTTGAAGGGGTCGCGAAGAGCTTCGACAAGCGTGTCGTGGAGGAGAGTCGCGACCTCCTTGTCGTTGGCGTCACCAACATCTTCAGCAACCTCGTGAGGCTCCAGCCCCCACTCGACCTTGAGGACGTGATGGCGCCACCACGTGCCATCAGCGACAAGGCGCGGGAGACTGCCAAGCAGGCCGCCATCGCGTATGCCAAGAAATTCGACCAAGCCTTGGTCGATGAAGACGAAGGCGACGACGAGGAAGCCCTGGAAGGGGCGGAAACCACCGTGGATCGCGCAGGCACCTCAGAAGGCGCGACGGCCTGAGCTCCTTGCCTGTTGCTGGACGTGCCGAGGGCAAATTTATCTTAGCCATTTTGATTGTGAACTTTGTAAAAACTTGTTAAGTTATTGGAGTATGCTTGTGGACGTCCCTCGGGAGGCTTTTGTCTTTCCCCTTCATGTCTTTTTCGCTCTACGTTTTAGGACCCTCCCTTAGCGCTACACCACCGCCGCTTCGGTATGTGCGAGTCAGTGCTCCACAAGTCCGGGGGGTGCGTGAGGCCTTGAGAAGTAAGAGCTCCTCGAAGCGCGATGCTTGGGGCCCCCCTTTGACGTGCAAGCAGCCCATGAGGCATAGGAGAGAGAAAAGAGACTCGAGGGGCGAAAACTAGCGGGAAGAGATCTGAACAAGTGTTTAGACTTAGCTTGCCGAGGCGTTTTTTGCCTTGGAAATGGGGTTGGTTCCCTGGCGAGGCGTTTTCGCTTTGTCGTTTGCCTGAGGCTTGGAGAGCCTGTTTTCCTGCACTTGGAGAGATAGGCGTACCCACAAACAATAGACAGTTAAAGATTCTTATGGTGCTCGTAGGTTCCTTCATGTGTGTCTCGCGAGGAGAAACAGGCACCAAGGTTTTGGTGATCCTTGGTGAGTTGACGTGCGCGGGAGCTGACCCATGAGTTCAGAGCTCCTTGGGAGTTGACATGCATGAGAGCTGGCCCGCAAGTTCAGAGCTCGGATCCCTTGGGTTTTAGGCGCTGCCGGGATGCTCCCGTGGCATGGCACCCTGCTAGCCCCCGCTCGTGAGATACACAGGAGGGATCATACGAGCAGGAATAAACAATAACAACAGCTTTGCCGAAGTTCGCAAAACATGCTGGCGCGATGCGCAAAGGTTCAGAATGACCTGAAATAGGTGTTCATTACACTGGCGTGGCCAGGGGCTTTTCTTCTTTGATGATGAAGCGTTGCTCCTCCGGGAGCGCGCTTCCCTATTTAGGAGGCAGGTTGGCGCCGATGGCGATGCAAGCCCCCGAGCCGCTCGCCTCCAGAGACACTTGTTTTGTCGCAGCCTTCTCCTGGGAGAACAGCTGCTTCTTCTTCGCGGGGGGCCTCGGGAGGGGTTCCTCGTCCTCGTCAGCGGGTGACGCCACCGCGGCAGCCTTGTAGGCCGCTTGCGCAGCGTACAAGGCGTCCGAGACCACGCCGCGGATGACAATGGTGCCACCCGAGCCAGGGAGCTTGACGAGGTTGTAGGCGTGGTGGGTCACCGCCATGAACTTGGCGAGGGCGGGGTAGCCGAGTATGGCGTTGTAGGGTAGGCCGATGTGCGCGACGTCGAAGTCGATCAGCTCGGTGCGGTAGTTGGCCTGGGTGCCGAAAGTGACGGCGAGCCTCACCTGCCCCAAAGGGGTGGTAAGACCCTCTGTCACTCCCGAGAAGGGCCTGGTAGGCATGAGCCGCTCATAGGGCACCTGCAGCTTCTCGAATGTCTCGACGGAGATGACGTTGAGGCCAGCACCTCCATCAATGAGCGTCTTAGAGACGGCGATGTTGTTGATGGTGGGGGTGCAGACCAACGGGATGGTGCCAACGGTTGACGTGGACTTGGGGTGGTCGCCGGAGTCGAAAGTAATGGGGCACTGGGACCACTTGAGGGGCCTGGAGGCCTCGACTCCAGGGAGGGCTGCCGCGACCTCGCGGGCGAGTTGCTTGAAGTGGCGGTTGGAGCGAGGGGCCTGAGCCCCGCCAAGGATACAAGCTGCCCCGCGAGGCACCTGGTAGCCTTCGTCAGCCTCGGCAGGCAGGTTGTCGTTTGCGGGCTGGGCAGCGTTGGCCTGGGGGTTCTGCTGGTAGCTATCATTGTAGTTGTTGTTCCAGCGTCGCCCCCCGCGGCCGCTGCGGCCTCCGCCGCGGCCTCCATTTGCCTCGCGAGCCTCGCGAGCCTCGCGAAGCCTCTTGATGTCGAAGCAGTCCTCGGTGGCGTGAGAGTGCCTGTTGTGGTAGATGCAGAAGGGACGGTCATCCTTCTTCTCAGGTCCTGCGGCTGGAGTGGCAGCTTGCCGAGACTGCTTGGCGTCAGGCTCTGCCGCGAGGACCGCAGTAGTCTTGCGCTTCTCAGAGGATTTCTTCTTTTTGGACCCCTCGGCAGGGTCCCCTGGCTCGTTCTTGACGAACAAGCGGCCCTCTTCAGCCTTGGCGCATTTGTCCGCCAAGTCGAAAAGCTTGACGACGGTGGTGATGTTGTCGTGGATGCCGAGCTTCTCGAGCATCCGCACGTCCGTGACCCCAGCCTGGAAGGCAGAAATGACCTGCGCGTCGGTGGCGTTGGGGATCTTGTTGCGCACTTGGCTGAAGCGCTGGATGTACTTGCGGAGGGTCTCGCCGGGCTTCTGACGCACGGCGCGGAGGTCGTTGTAGGTGAGGCCGCGCTCGTACGTGCCCTTGAAGTTGGCGATGAAGCACCGGCAGAGCTCCTCCCAAGAGCTGATGGACTCGGCGGGGAGGTTGGTGAGCCATGAGGACGCAGAGTCCTTGAGGGCCATGGGGAACCAGTTCGCCATGACCTTGTCGTCGCCCCCGGCGGCCTGGATGGCCAAAGAGTAGAGCTGCAGGAACTCCAGGGGGTTGTTCTTGCCGTCGTAGCGCGGAGGGAGGTCCGGCCTGAACTTGACTGGCCAAACGACGCGACGAAGGCTGCGAGTGAACGCGGCCGTCGTGCCGTAGGTGACCGTGCCGTTGGCAAGGGTGGCGCGGAGGTGGCGCCCGGCGGTGGCGATGTCCTGAACGGCGCGGTTGCGGCGTTCTTGCCCGCGCTCGATGCTCACGCGCGCGTCCTCAGGGGCTCGCTGCACGATCTGGCAGTCGTGCGGCGACGACGCGTGCGACGCAGCGCGGCCGTCGCGAGGAGGAGCCCCCGCTGGAGCAGGTTGCGGTGCAACCGGTGGAGCTGGAGCGGGTGCGGGATGGAGAGGAGGTGCGGGAGGTGCGCCGTGCGCCACGTCCCCCACGAGCGCAGAAGGGACCAGGGAACGAGACGGCGCGGGTACCGCGGCGCGAGCGGCGCCGATGAGCTCGGCAACGCGGTTGAGCCAGCCCTCCTGAGCCGCCGGCGTGGGGCGGTACTGCAGCAGCTCCTGCGCCATGAGGAGCACAGTCGCCGGGCTGGGCGCAGGGCGGCCCAGCGAGGAAGCAGCGTGGTCCCGCGACGGGGGCAGGGAGGAGGCCTCCTCTTCGCCGGGGCCGTCCTCAGCGTGGTCGATGTCGTCGTTGTCGGGGTTCTCGACGCGGGGCTCGGGGTCGACACGGCGCTCCGGAGCAGAGCCCCCACGCGGGCGGCCACGCGGGCGGCCTGCGGGGGCGGTGGCGGCGCTAGCCGTCCGGCGAGCGAGACGTTCAGCACGAGAACCGGCCATGGCTGTGTCGAGGATGAAGACGCGCCTCAGCCCCCTACCTGGCGCGCCAAATGTCGGAGATTGTCCCCAGGAACTAGGGGTGTCTCCAAGGTATCGTGTAAGGGGCTGAACACGGAGTCAAACAGTCCACAACGTGCTCCGGCGACGGTGCTCGTCAGGCTCGCTGCGGACGACACTGCAGAGATTGACACAAGGTATTACCCAGGTTCAGGGCCCTCTTGTGGAGGTAAAAACCCCTACGTCCTGCTATGGTGTATTGCACTGCTTGAAGAGTTTACAGTACAAGGAGAGCTTGTCGAGCTCGAGGTGGCTAACAATGGCTACTTACTAGTCTTTAGATCTAGGGTTAGGGTTTGCTAGAGCGGCACCAACCGAAGATCGAACCCCTTGCTTGGGCGTGCTCCTCCTCCTTTTATAGGCGTCCTGGGCCTCTTCTGCCCAAACATTTGGGCGGGAAGGGCTACCACATGGCGACGAAGGAGGAGGCACGGTGCACCGTAAAGGTGAGGTCTACCATAAAGGTAAAGATCGTGGACGCGGTCCACGGCAGGGGAACGGCGTCACCAAAGCTGAAAAGGGGGCACCGACCAGCTGGACAGCGGGCTGGCGCTTGCCGAGGTGGGAGGCGGCCCATGGTGACGTCGTCCTTGGAGCGTAGCTGCAGACTGTTCCCTTGTCACCAAAGAGGCAATACTCGTTGTCCGCTTTGCTTGGCTCCGCTTTGTTGACTGCTTTATACATGGAAACGGCAACTGCGGCGTCGTCGTCATCGCGCGTAGGCACGCACGTCACTCTGCGCATGGCGCAGAATCCATGTGCGCTCTGCCGCGGGGGCAGAGATAGCTTCACGAAGGAAGCGCTTCGCGAGGCGAAAGGCCTCGCCAAGCCTCGCGGCTTGGTCCTTAGTAGAATTTGCGGGTGGCGTCGGAGACGCCTTGTCGAAGAGCGATCCCTCGCCAAGGGAAAGAACCCTTGGCGAGGAGAACCCTTCGCGAGGAGAGAAAAACCTCGCGAAGCTCGCCAGGCTTGGAGAGCCTGGTCCTTAGTGAAAATCACCTGAAGAATCTTGTAGGCCCTGGCAGGCCGGCCCGTGGTACCCTGGTTTCCACTGTGCCGACAGAGAAAATACACTGAGTGGGATCTAATTAAAATATGTGGTGACATATATTAAGTTAGAACAGAAACTATTTTCCATGATCAAAATATGTGGTGACATATGTTTGAGTGGGAGCTAGTTAATCATGGTCAAATATAAAGATAACATATTTCTGAGTGGGAGCCAAAGTGGTTTCACAATTTAATATGTATATGGTGTATATTTGAGTGGGAGTTTACAACATCTTGTTTGTATGAAATAGAGATTTCATAAATGTTGTAAATAAGTCAGGAACCAATGTATAACTTATGAAGTTAGTTTGAACGTCAAATATCTATGGAGATAGATGTATTTGATAAGCATTGTGTCAGGATGTTTAACCTAAGTAAGATTTTGAAGGAGTTCAAAATGGAACAAGAAAAGAAAGGTTCATTTACTTGTAAGAAATAGGTAAAACATTGAGTTCATAACTCAGTACAGAAATAATGGTTGGAGGATATGTTGGTATTCGCTATGACGTGCTCATAGGTCTAAACATATGATGCCCACAAGTATAGGGGATCGCTGAAGTCTTCGTTGGGAAGTATTACCCCAAATTTATAGTTCGACACGATGGGAACACAAGAATATTAATAAGACCTTAGCAATTGAGGCGTCACTCTCAACCACACCTGTATATCAATAACTTGCAGCAGTAGTAGTGGTGGCAGTAAAGGATTCAAGCGAGCAGAAATAAAACAACAATAGTAACAAGGATTTCCCAGTTTTCACCGGAAAAGTGAAAGTGTAACTCAGAGATTTAAAACGTAGGCATGAGGTGATAGCGGGGCGTTGCATGAATGAGATTGATCATATAATAAAGTAAAGCTAGCAATGGGACTTTTCTCTAACTCCGATATATGTAGGTATGTGTTCCTTAAATAGTTGTGCGTACTAACAAAGAGAATTTGCGCAACATCTATTGCCCTACCTGCCCATTTCACCGGGGCCAACTTGGAACTACAGGTAATTAAGGTCTACCCTTTCATGTAGACTGGGACAATGCATTAACACTCCATGAACACATAGGATCCTCAAACTAGAACATCTCCCCCTTGTTTTTCCTAAATGTCACTTTTAGGGTTCGCAGGTTCAATATAATAGCAGGTGATACACTTTGCAGGTAAATACCAAACTCAGTTATATGATGAAGCAAATAAATTCAGTACTGAAATCATGCCACTCGGGCCCTAGTAGCAAGCATTAAACATAGCATAAGTGCACCAACACAATACAAAAGCATCCTCAAGATAAACCCTAAGATTATCGAACAACGGGTAGCATTACATGGTCAATCTCATCCAATCCCCATCCACCTCACATGCCTACAGCAAACTACTCAGACATGGTGATGGAGAAGAGCTCATGGTTGATGGAGATGAAGGCGGTGATGATGGCGGTGAAGACGGCCTACGGATCCCTCCACCGGAGGAGAAATCCTGGATCAATCTGTCCCCGAAACGAAGATCGTGGTGGTGGCGGCGGTGTGTTTCGCGAAAGCTCCTCTCCTCCTAGGGCAAGTGTTTTTTCTCATATATAAAGGCAGTACGTCGAAGACCAGAGGCGAGACGGTGCCCGAGGCCCATTTAGGGGGGCCCACGCGGCTACAGTACCAGGCCGCAGTGGGGCCACCCCTTTTGGCCCTCCGGCACCCCCTCGTGTCCATCTTTTGCCCAAAGTGCTTCTTTTCCATAAAAAATGACGTGGTATTTTTCCCCGATTTTATTTCCTGCAAAAATAGCCAGGGGAGAGACTTTGCTAAAAACAGCGTCAGAAACAGCAGTTTTATTCAAATATGGAAGGATCCCGGAGCAAATTATGAGGCAAAGTGCTTGGAAAAGTGGATGCATTTTGGATGCATCAGCTCCCCCAAGCTTAGCTCGTTGTTTGTCCTTAAACAACTCAAACGTAGTGCAGAAGCGATAAAAAGACTTTGACAAGAACTTTGCATTGCATATGTAACACTGTTTAATAGCAACAAGTATTCAACACATAATTCATACAACAGCTAGCAAAATGCTAGCAAAGGTATATCTCATCAATGTTAAAGCATCTATACATGTTGCAAGAGAAATAACACATAGTGTTAATACTTGGATGGGTTTGCCTAACTGTAAAGATAAGCAAAGGTTCTTGCATCGCTTTTAATTGAATCATGTATTGACTAGTGAACTCATTGTGCTTACAACTTTGCTCTTAAATTTATCAAAACATTTGATGTTCCCTATTATGACTCACATGCTTGACAAACTTGTAGTTAAAAGCCTCATGCCCCGTGAATACGAGTACCTACACCATGTGTTACTCAACTCGTGTAGCTAGGCAAGCTCGAGTTTTTTCAGTCATTGCGAGAATAAAAGCATCATTAAGAGCGTCAACCGGGGTACCTCTTGTCCCAGGACATGGACAAGCCCATGTCCAAACAACAAGACAAACGGACAATGAACAATCTCAGCACTTCTTTTATTTACTAATGGTTTAGCTTTTTATTATAAAGTGCATCACTGAATGTTCATATGATATGCCGTAAATTTCCACCATGAATGATGCATGGCTTAAATTGGCGGCCCAGGCGTCTCTCTAGCCAATTATTCCCACTCCTCAAACTTGCTAAGTTTCCACATTTATTTCGACATGATAGGCATCCATAGACAAAAGTACATGATATCAACTAATTTTCAATTTAAGTGCAATGTTAAAAGCTTTCCATGTGTCAGCACATTTAAGCTAGCTCCTAACCACTAAGCTTGTCAAGCATGTGACTTCATTCTTAACATTTGAAAAATTCTTTTACTTTCTCCGTGGTTAGCAAGTTTAGTAAGCACAATGGGATGCATAGACCTTTGTTTAGAACTACAGTTGTTCAAACCATAGCCAAGTATTATCACTAAATAATATCTCACTTGCATCATCATACATACTAAAACATGGAGAAGATAAACAGTTGCTACCAGTTCCCTAGATGTTAAAGGAACTATGATGTGCACACTTTCTGTTATTGAAAAGTCCTCATAAGAATGGCAAAGGTGTCATACCTTTCATCTAATTCATGCACATCAGCTCATCATTGTTGTTCTCCCCTCCAAACTTGAACTGCGCAATAAAACTCAAGTCTGCCAGAAAAATATCACTGCATACAGTACTGTCTTTACCCTACCTAAACACCTCAGAAAAATCTCATAATTTACAGGTGTGTAGGTATGAAAAGTTACAGTTGTGGTTAAAATTTTAGCTCAATTGGAGTTGTAGAAAAAATATGAAAAATAAAACAGTGAGCAGATTCAGAAACTCCTGCACCTCCATTTTTGCAACGGATTCAAGAAAACGAAAATCTTTTTGTTCTTTTTGGTTTTCAGAAGCATACAGCAAATGACCAGAAGTAAATAAGCAAGAAAAAAAATAAAATATTTTTGTGTTTTTTGCAATTTGAAAGAAAGAAACTGAAACAAATTAAGATGGTATAAAACAATGAAATGAGAGGAAGAGAAGTACTCCCCCAAGCTTGCAGTCAAGCTAATATCCTGGGTGGTAGCCATATCCACCACTTCCACCTCCAGGATAGTAACCATATGGTTAGCTTCCCATGCTTGGGTATTGTGGCATCTCTTGAGGTTGGTACCCCTGCATTGCTGGAGCTTGTGCCTCCTCCTGCGTTGGCTCTTCCCTCACAATCCACTTTCCAGTGCTCCTGTCAAAGAGGTCAGTACAGGGAGCCTAATGGACACTTTCTGTCCATTAGTACTCAAATATGTGTAGAGATGAATCCCTCCATACGGAACACTCATTCCCATGTTGGTCATCAAAGCAAAATCAAGTAATGTGGACTTCTCTACAAGGGTTCCCATACTATCATCATATCCTCTTTCATCTTTAATGTATTTATAGACCAAAGTAGCAATAGCACCAGCGTAAATAGGGGTTCCATCAGTGACATTTATACTTACAGCATTATGCAATGATCTAGCTAGAATTACCCCCAAGTTATACTCACATGACTTGTTCTTTTTTGCACACTTAAGCAAATAAATAATCGGTCCGGTGCAGGCAGAAGTGTTGTCTCTTGCAAGAAAGCCTCTTGCAAGGAACAACGCAAAATACCTCAAGCTAGGGTGTTGTATGTGAGTAAATTTGCCTCTATTTAGTCTATCAAGGGAATTAACAGAAACAGAGTGCCAGAAATTAACAAGTTCAGAATTCGAATCAGCACCGGTTTCTTCCCAACTCTCCGTGTTTGCTACTCCTATGGCATTGCAAAACTCACCTAGAGACATAATAAGACGCTCTCCCTTCATACTAAACTTGCAAACAAAAGTGGGAGAATGTGCCTTACTTTTATTCTTGTGCTTGTAAGTCTCGGGCCCTTCGAATCTGAAGGTAGAGAGGAACTCTCTTGAGAGCTCCTCATACGTCTCCTGTGGGTTTTGAGCAAATGTCAGCAACCCGGTCGCCGTGGCGAAGGAGTTGAAATCCTCTTCCATTCCCCATTCTTGAAGAACATGGGGATCTTGCCATCTCGGCGTGTGAATCCTCAACTTCTCCCCCACAAATGATGCGGAATCCTCCCAAAGTTGATTGTCATCGTAGTTGAGGGAGACTTTGCATGCTCTTCTCTTGGGTCTTGAGCTCATCCCAAGCAATCCTTTGCCCTTGCTAAACATGGTACCTTGCTGCCCATAAATAAATTTCAACAAAAATCAAGATGTGAAACTATAATATAACATCAAGCCATCCACATCTAGTCTCCACATCAATATCATGCATCAATATCAACTAGAAAACTTAAATCCATGGATTTCTCAATCATATTTAGTGACACCTAGTGCAGCAAAATACTTCATATATAAAGTACAAGAACAAAAACTAATTGGATGAGTGGAGGAGTCACATACCAATGAGCAATCCCACCAAACAGATTTGAAAAATCTGCCCTAAACTTGGAGATCCAAGGATAGCAGGAAGAGAGCTCGGGAGAATTTGGGAAAAATACCTGGGGATGGTTTTCTGTCGAGAGGAAGGAGCACTGGCCATCCACCTAACTCCCTCTGTGGGCCAAAATGGTGGGTCCCACGCGGCCAGGTACAGTGGCCGCGTGGGACACCTTATTTTGGGCCCTGGTGGCCCTCTGGTGTTCCCCTTTTGGCTGTTAGTTCCTCTGGTAAAATAACTTACCTCCAAATTTTTCTGGAATTTTTAGAGACAATTTTCTACAGAGACTTTTAAAAACTAGATTTCTGAAATTTCTACACTTTGAAATAAATATGCCCAAGCAAATATTCTAAGAATTCTTGAGTATATTGAAAAAAATGCAAACAATCTTTATAGGGATCAAGTTTTCATCATTTCCACATTAATAATGAGGTTGATCAGGTCTCATTAATAATATGTAAAGGATATAACACATGATTTTTATTTTTATATGTAAAGAACAGATTCAAGTTACCTCATATTTGACTGGAATAGTTCCAATCATTATGGTAGCATATTTTGGTTCAGGAGGTGATAAAGGAATTTCAATACTTCCAATCATAAGAGTATTTCTTTTAATGCAATTCACCATTTGGTTTACCATTGTAACAGCTTTCTTCTTGGGGAAATAGATAGTGTGCTCCTTTCCTTTAACGTTGAATGCCACTTTGCTTTCAGTGCAATCTATCACATCCCCTGCAGTGTTTAAGAAATGTCTACCAAGGATAATAGACACGTTATCATCCTCAGGCATGTCCAATACAACAAAGTCTGTAGGGATTATCACATTAGCAACAGAAATGGGTACATCCTCACATATTCCAATAGGTATAGCAGTTGATTTATCAGCCATTTGTAATGAAACTTCAGTTGGAACCAATTTGTTTAAGTCAAGTTTCTTATATAAAGAGAAAGGCATGACACTAACACCAGCCCCCAAATCACATAGTGCATATCTCACATAAGTTTCTTTAATTTGACAAGGAATAGTTGGAATACCAGGATCTCCACGTTTTTCAGGCACTTTCCATTTGAAGGAGTAATCAGCAAGCATGGCAGAAATAGCATCACTAGGAATCTTTCTTTTATTAGTGACAATATCTTTCATGTATTTTGAATAAGGAGGAATTTTAATAGCATCAATAAGAGGAATTTGCAAATATAAAGATTTAATCAACTCAAGGAACTTCTCAAATCTAGTGTCATCCAAAGTTTTCATTACCTCTTGGGATGGTCCTCAGGATAGTCAGGGTCCTGAGTACTTGCACCTCCCCTAGTATTAACTCCACAAACCTGTTTCTTCACATTAAGCTTTTCATACAGTTGATTTTGAAGAGAAATCATTTGTTCTACTTGATTATTCATCATCTCACAATGTTTAACAATTCTTTTTACCTCTCCCACATTAACATGCAAACTTTCACGAAGAAATTTAATTTTGTGAGAGTTTTCCATGATCATCATTCTAATATTATGCTCTTCAGGATCATGACGATAAGCAAAATCATTCTCATATGGTTCTTCAGTAAAAGATGTTACCTTTTCATTACCTTTTGTGGTGCTAATAACATTGACTGGGATAGGGAAACATGGTTGATCATCAGGAAATTTGACACCCCTTTCAGATAATTCCTTGAGATGAGAGGTTTTAATTCCCTTCTCTTTAATGTCCTTTGAGGCTACTTCCATTGCCTCATTGTTCAGTTTGAGTATACCTCCTTTCTTCTCCGGAAATATCTCATCAGTATTCCAATCATCATAATTCTTTGAGATAGTCTGCAATAACTCAATTGCTTCATCAACGGTCCTTTCCCTGAAAACATTACCTGCAATACTATCAAGATAAGCTCTGGTGTTTTCATTTAGTCCATTGTAGAATATATCAAGTATTTCATTCTCTTTGAGGCCATGGGTAGGACATTTCCTAACCATCTTATCATACCTCCCCCAAGCTTGGGGTAAATCCTCCTTCTCTTTCTGTGAAAAATTACTAATCTCAAGAATTAGACCATGAATTTTATTAGCAGGGAAGTACTTATCAAAGAACATCCGCAAACATTCTTCCTTGCTAGTAATACATCCAGGTTCTAAACAATTATACCAAGTTTTAGCACTTCCTCCCAAAGAAAAAGGAAACAATTTCAAGAAATGGTAGCGTTGGTTAATTTCACCTTTCCCAAGTAACTCAGATAATTCATGCAAATCAGCAACGTGATCGAAAGGAAACTCATCCTCTCTCCCATAAAACTTAGACTTCTCAACCCTTTCAATGTATTCAGGATCAATATTAAACTCATAGTTTTTATCATTAATTTTAATAGCTGAACCATTCATTTTATCAGTAACAGGGAAAAAGTCATCAAGAGGAGAATTTATGTAGCTAGCAAGTTTATCCATCTCATCATAATCTAGACTCATGAAAGCCTTAATAATAGCATCCTCTTTCTCAGAAAAAGTTTCCATATCATCACAATATTCCCAATCTTCCAATTTAGATTCCACATTTTTATAAATAGAAGAATCAGGATTCTCAGGTGTTTCAGTTAACTCAGATATTTCAGTAATTTCAGGTGTTTCAAGTGCCACTTCTTTGTCTATGCTACCACATGTTAAATCACTTTCATTACTAGTAGACATTTTAGACAATGGTGAACTAGAAACAATTTTCCCCCTTTTCTTAGGAACAACAGCAGAGCAACATCAGGTGAAAAGTTTGGCCTACTTGGCAAATTGTTACCTGCACGAGTAGTTGAAGGCCTAATTTCCTTCGGAGTGGTCTTTTCCTTTCCCATGGTTAGGAACTAGCAAATGCAACAAATAAATGATATCAAGTTGTCTTACCAATAAAGCTAGGTTCCCCGGCAACGGCGCCCGAAAACGTCTTGATGCCCACAAGTATAGGGGATCGCTGAAGTCTTTGTTGGGAAGTATTACCCAAATTTATAGTTCGACACGATGGGAACACAAGAATATCAATAAGACCTTAGCAATTGAGGCGTCACTCTCAACCACACCTGTATATCAATAACTTGCAGCAGTAGAAGTGATGGCAGTAAAGGATTCAAGCGAGCAAAAAATAAAACAGCAAAAGTAACAAGGATTTCCTAGTTTTCACCGAAAAGTGAAAGTGTAACTCAGAGATTTAAAACGTAGGCATGAGGTGACAGCGGGGCGTTGCATGAATGAGATTGATCATATAATAAAGTAAAGCTAGCAATGGGGCTTTTTCTCTAACTCCGATATATGTAGGTATGTGTTCCTTAAATAGTTATGCACACTAACAAAGAGAATTTGCACAACATCTATTGCCCTACCTGCCCATTTCACCGGGGCCAACTTGGAACTACAGGTAATTAAGGTCTACCCTTTCGTGAAGACCGAGACAATGCATTAACACTCCATGAACACATAGGATCCTCAAACTAGAACATCTCCCCCTTGTTTTCCCTAAACGTCACTTTTAGGGTTCGCAGGTTCAATATAACAGCAGGTGATGCACTTTGCAGGTAAATACTAAACTCAATTATATGATGAAGCAAATAGGTTCAGTACTGAAATCACGCCACTCGGGCCCTAGTAGCAATCATTAAACATAGCATAAGTGCACCAACACAATACAAAAGCATCCTCAAGATAAACCCTAAGATTATCGAACAACGAGTAGCATTACATGATCAATCTCATCCAATCCCCATCCACCTCACATGCCTACAGCAAACTACTCACACATGGTGATGGTGAGGGAGCTCATGGTTGATGGAGATGAAGGCGGTGAAGACGGCCTCCGGATCCCTCCGCCGGAGGAGAAATCCTGGATCGATCTGTCCCCGAAACGAAGATCGTGGTGGTGGCGGCGGTGTGTTTCGCGAAAGCTCCTCCTCCTCTAGGGCAAGTGTTTTTTCTCATATATAAAGGCGTGAGTCGAAGACCAGAGGCGAGACGGTGCCCGAGGCCCAATTTAGGGGGGCCCACGCGGCTACAGTACCAGGCCGCGTGGGGCCACCCCTTTTGGCCCTCCGGCACCCCCTCGTGTCCATCTTTTGCCCAAAGTGCTTCTTTTCCATAAAAAATGACGTGGTATTTTTCCCCGATTTTATTTCCTGCAAAAATAGCCAGGGGAGAGACTTTGCTAAAAACAGCGTCAGAAACAGCAGTTTTATTCAAATATGGAAGGATCCCGGAGCAAATTATGAGGCAAAGTGCTTGGAAAAGTGGAAGCATTTTGGATGCCTCCATCGCCGACAAGTTTTGGGGGTCAGATTGATCCTGTTCCGGCACCCTACCGAAGGGGGGATCGACCGCCGGAGCCATCTCCATTGACACCGCTGCTTCTCGCGATGAGGAGGGAGTAGTCCCTCACCGGGGCTGAGGCTTATACAAGTAGCTATGTGGTTGTCTCTCTCTCCCATGATGTGATCTTCGTTGTGATCATGAGTTTTGTTAGTGTAGTTGAATACATGATGTTTCCCTATGTGTAATGGATATGATTTTGCTCAAGTGATGTTATTTAGTACAATTTCCGGAGTCACCGTTGTGATCACGGTATCTCGGTGACAGTGTGGTGCCGTGTGTGACTCTATGGATAATATATTGGAAGGATCTTCATCATGAGTTTGTTCTTTATTATTGTTTTATTGAATAGATCATGAGGTTTCTTGATGCTTGTGTTATTAAAGAAAAAGACTATTCAAGAAATATGTTGTGGTGTTTGTTAGTACTATCTTTGGATGCGGATAGTGACAGCATGAAGTGTCCATAAATGTGGAATATGAACTTTAAGGTGTGCTTTTCGTAGCACTACGCAATTCTCATCCTATTTGATCCACGAAAGAATGATCTCCGAGTAACGTCTACTATGCATGTGTTTTTGTGGAACTATTATGTGTTTAATTAATGATGTTGAGAGTAGTCACTAGTGAAAGTATGAAGCCTAGGCCTTGTTTAAAAGCATTGATACACCGTTTTTAGTCACTTTTGTCACTTGTTTGCTTGCTGCCATTTTTATTACAGAATTACAAAATCACCTTTTACCATCCATATCTCTTGCATTTTACCATCTCTTCGCCGAACTAGTGCACCTATACAACTGACAATTGTATTAGGTGTGTTGGGGGACACAAGAGACTTCTCGTATCTTAATTGCAGGGTTGCTTGAGAGGGATATCTTTGACGTCTACCTCCCGTGGATTCGATAAACCTTGGGTTACTCACTTAAGAGAAATTTTCTGCTGTCCTACAAACATCTGCACTTGGAGACCCAACAAGTCTACAAGAATAGAAGCGTGTAGTAGACATCACTCCACCACACACACGGCGCCAGACCCTCCTCCAGTCCTTATCCTCTTAATTATCACCGCTGCCGCTGCCGTCCTCCTCTATTTTGTTTCCTTCCTTCCGCCTCCTCCCAACGCCACCACCTCGAACCAACCAACCAGCGCACGAGCCACCGCGTCCGATGGCCTCCGCAGCGGCCTCGCGCCCCCCGGCACCGCCGCCGCTGCCTCCCCCACCCGCGCCGGCCTCCGCGATGCAGTAGCTCACAGCCCGCGCGTCTCCTTCAGCCTCGACGACACCGGCGGATGCGGCGGTGGCGGCAGGGACGCGTCGGCTGCCGCCGGTGCGGCGGGAGGGAAGGCGAGCGCCGACTTCGAGTTCTTCCTCGTGGGGTCCACCATGCTGCCCGCCGAAGAGCTCTTCTCCGGGGGCAAGCTCGTGCCGCTCCGCATCCCGTCCTCCTGCGGGTCAACGACGGAGGGTGCGTCCACGCGGCCTCTGCTGGTACCCGCGACGGAGGAGGCACAGGCGCAGGCGAAGGATGTGGCGCTGGAGACGGTGGAGCAGGCGGCGGCGGATGTGGCGCCCGAATTCTCCCGCGGACGCCGCGCCGGCCCGGGGCGGCGACGACGCAGACGAGGACGACGAGGACGTTGATGGCGACAGCATGGTGTACTTCCTGAGCAAGACTGGCGACGTGATGGCGTCAAGCATGCAGAGCACGGCGTCGCGGCAGTACTCCTCCGCCGTGACGTGCCTCCGCGCCGACGGCACCGACGTCGTGGCCTACTTCCTGGAGCGCGGCGTGCTCGCGTTTTTTTTAATCTGAAAAATATACCAGTGGCGAACAACCTTTTGGTTCGCCAGCGGTAAGCTTCCTGACTACTGGCGAACGCGGCGTTCGCCAGCGGTAACCCCTTACCACTGGCGATAGTACCGCTGGTGAACCATACGTTCGCTAGCAGTAGGCAAATTGGGTTCGCCAGCAGTAGGCTTTTTCCTACTAGTGCAACTGAAATATATGTAGGATACAATATATAATCCAAGAAGAAGAAACAAATTGCACAACGCAACTGTGGATATATTTGAGTTATTTTCCGAGACAAAATTATTATCCATGTTGTGTTGTTGATACCTCAACATGTTTATTTTCACTTACGTAATATTCATGACCTTACTCGGAATATTTTAATATTATTTCATGTGCAAAAATAATAAATGCATATTTAAATATGCGCATACTATTTTTCATACATCGTATGCAAGTTTATATTGTCCAAAATCAACAAAACATTGGTTTGTACATCCAAACAGGAATTGGAATTGGGTGCCACCCTTTGATTCCGAGTGTCAATTCTATGCATAACCAAATAACATAATTCGAATTGCAGCTCATTTCCTTTCCGTCTAGAATTTGGAATTCTCTATCAAATTCAATTCCAAGCCTCAATTCTTAAAAATCCAAACACAGCATCAGACAATGTCGACCCACCAAAGACAATGCAAGGACCACCATGCTAGTTTTTTTTTTTAATTAGATCTTCAAAGATGATACGTCCTAATGGGCCTCGCGAGATGTAACCCATATTGAAGCTCCGAACAAACCTGCCTCCACGATCAGAATCTGATCTTTGCACGGACCTTTCAGACCAATAATGGTCGATCTTCCTGCTGTTTGAGACAGCAATACATTCAGTTCATTGACTCTCATCGATCGATCATTCTCATCTTTACGGAATGTTCTTCGTCGCGTATTTTGCGCCCGGAAATCACGCAACAAACATAGGCGCAAATTGAAAGCGCGTGAGCGTGGACTTTCATCGTGTTCGATTTCATGCGATCTCCGGTTCTCGACCGACATGGACGCCACTCCTTCGCTCCCACACCCTGCCCAGCTTCATGCTCTCCCACACGCCCAAGTTCGTATAAATGCGGTACGCAGCAAAGCAGACATCGGGCCAGGGGGGCAGCTAGCACGTACCCAGGTCAATCAACTACAAACACCTGGCTACCGAAATGGTGCCGCCTCGCCGCCGCGTCCCCGCCGGGGCGGTCATCCTCTTCGTCGTCGTCGTCGCGGCCCTCCTCGCCGTCGACGGAGCCGACGCCGCGCCGGGCTACAGGCGCAGGAGCAGAAGCACGGCGTCTCGCTTCCTCGCCCCGCACAACGCGGCTCGCCGAGCCGTCGGCGTGCGGCCGCTGGTGTGGGATGCCCGGCTGGAGCGGCACGCGCGCTCGTACGCGCGGCTGCGTGCGCGCACGGGCTGCGCGCTGGTGCACTCGCGCGGCAGCCCGTACGGGGAGAACCTGTTCCGCGGGAGCGGCGTGGGCGGGTGGACGCCGGAGGCGGTGGTGGCGGCGTGGGTGGTGAAGGAGCGGGCCATGTACGACGTCCGGACCAACAGGTGCCGCGGCCCTCGCGGGGCGTGCGGGCACTACACGCAGATCGTGTGGCGGAGCACCACCAGGGTCGGCTGCGCCATGGCGACGTGCGCCGGCGGCCGCGGCACGTACGCCGTCTGCGTGTACAACCCGCCCGGCAACTACGCCAACGTCAGGCCCTACTAGCGCGCGGGCGGATATGTGTTGTGCGTGCACGTTCCGGTGTGACGGCGATCGGTGGAGAGTGTCTGTCGTCGCCGCGTCGACGACGATTCTGGGAGAGGCTACATATATATTGCGTTGATTTGTTCGCGTTGTATACTGCTCAATTTGTTATTCGTTTTCCTGCTGAGACAGGGGAAATAATAAAGGTGATGTTAATCGTGTGTTACGTACGCCAAGTTTAGTCAAAGACTCAAAGGTATAGATTGTACTTTTGTTCGATTGATCTGCAAGAGTATGGTGCATATGCTACGGCAGAGCAGAAGCGGCGAGAGTAAGCAGTGATCATCAAGCACGACGTGCGACGCGCGCTTGGTTGCTCTGGGAGACATGATACTACGAAGCTTCCTGCTTTAACACAGTACTGGTGTATGCATGCATGCATGGCATACCAACTCAATGTTTCCAAGTTAATGGAAGCGAGCTAATCATTCTTTCGGCGCAACACGTCGCCGACTAACGGGCCGACGACTCCAGCGACCGTCAGTTAGTACAGTACAATAATCAATCAGAGATACTCCTCTTGTTGTACGTACGTAGTGTTCAAGCACGCCATGTTGCGACCACGATCGAGTTCGTGGGTGCAGTTGAGTGCTTGGTGTTACCGGCAATATCTGCCGCCGCAGGACATGAACTGTCGGTACCGAGCCACTCGCCGCAGTCTACGTGACGCCGAGTTGTGACCGGAGTGAGTTCGTGGGTGCTGGTGTTGTCACCACGTTGTCGTAAGCCCGCAACACATGGAACACCGGGCACCAATAGTCATCGTCTCCAACAATGGACTCAGGAGGGACAGTACATGGCATGTTTTACTTCGAGGGATCGGTGCGGCTAAGCTCCTCGACCAGATATCCGCATCGACAATTAGCCTGATATTCTATGGCTCCCGCCAGGGCATGGTTGTGGACCTATCACACTTCGATTTGTTACCATAAGGTACGCACGGCATATTTAGTTGCGATTACCGTGGTGCTGAAAATAATGGCGAATTTCAAGATGATTGTGCCGCATGACCAGTGGATCTCGATGGCTCATGTTGAGATCGAGATTTCAAATAATGACGGGGGCGAGTTTTGGCATGGTGAAGACTGTGGACCGGATGATTGGTGTTTTGCAGCAGTCAAGGCAAGCGGGGGCGACTACATAGGGGGACTTCTTCTTGGTGGTGCTCTTTCGGCATTAAGTATCGACTTCCGGGGTGAAAACCCAAGGTCTGACTTTCACTGGTTATACCTAGTGATGGCGGATTTCTATTCGTCTCCCTTTTTTGAGGCATTGCCTGGAGTTCATTCGGATTTCTTCAGGGTGAAAATCCATGATCTATGATCAGGCGATGACATTGTTGGTGCACACGGTTTCCTTCTTGGAGGAGTCGTTGTTGGAGAATCTTTTTTGCAGTCCGGGTGTTGCCTCTGGTGGTGGTAGTTCCTACTGCTTCATTACTAGTTCGGGTGGTTTTTCTTCTTCTTCTTCTTTAGTTTTCTTTTGGCTATGTGCATCCTTTTGACTAACTCTTGACATTATGTTGTTGCAGAGAACGGGTGTAATTGATATACCTAGGGAGGAGTTGATGTCCCTTTCTTCTCCTTGGTCTGGGATAGCTACGCCCCTCCCCCCCCCCCCCCCCCCCCCTCACACACACACACACACACACACACACACACACACACACACACACAAAGGTCTTATTCTTTGCATGGCTATTGTCGCTCGCGTTGGCTTCCAAATCCCCTTGGACCCCGACGCTCATATTCTCCCTGCCTACGATGCTACTTCTAGGGTGAAGACGGAGACCTACCTCCTCCGCGGTGATGCTCTGTTGTTGGAACCTTTAGAAGACCAAAAACGCCGATGTGTTTCGCGAGCAGCAGCCCTCTACCCCCCTACTGCTCAAAAATTGTAGCGAAGAAGCGCACCGGTGGCGGAGCCGCCTGCCGCGGGATAGAAGCCTCGATGATGATGCTTGCTTGCAGTTTTTAGACGGGGGGCGCACACCGGCGCTCTCGTCCTTTTTCTCCTCCTCGACCCAAAAATATCTTGTAACCACTCCATCCATGTAAACCATGTGACCATTCTAGGTCTCACATATATATATATGAAAATTCCGGTGTGGATTCACTCCCCGTGATGACCATTCAAAAAAAGTGCCTACACCTTAATCACTAATCAGAGACAATCAATTCAATTCGCATGACTGGATGAGACTGAAACCTGATCCAACTGCCCTTCCCTTGCCTGTATCTTTTCTCGCTTGCTAGGTGGTAGGCCCTTTGGGCGGTCTTGACCTTGTAGCGGTGTCTACGTAGCTTGTTTGCCACCTTCTATGTGTTTCTAGGAGACTTTAGGGATTCATAACTCTATGTGTAAGAACTTTGTGACTTATGTCGGTGTTAGCTTTACTAATTTAAAGCCGGACTTGTCTCGAGCCATCTGTCTAAAAACTTTTTCTTTTGATAAAGAGAATATATTAATATCGCAGAGATATCAATTACACCCAGCCTCTGCACCAGCAAGATGTCGAAAGACATTTAGGATGCACACAGCCAAGAAAAAAATAAAAAAAGAGAGAAAATTAAAAACAAAGACCCCGTCGGAGTGATGGAACACTCGCAACAGCAACACTCTAACCACCACCAAAGTACAACACCCGGACCGCAAAAAAGTTCTCCAAAACAATGCCTTCAGCAAGGCCATTGCCAGGTACAACCAATGAAGGCCAGACCTTAGGCTTTCACCCTGAAGAAAAAACCGTGATTCCAAAACAATGTCTCCAGCAAGCCCATTGCGAGGTACAGCCAATGAAGGACAGACCTTGAGCTTTCACCCTGAACATCACGGCTCGGTACTTAGTACCACCAGAACTTTGTCCACTTGTGTTGCCGCTCCCTCTTCCCAAGGCCGCTGCTGCAAGTCCCCAACACCTGACACACAGGAAAATCGGTGCCTAGAGTCTTCAACGCAACACAAGCCTCCTCTCCGCCAACACAAGTCTCCGATCACAGCCACCATAACTTTCTTCGCTACTGTCAATGTCATGGAAATCTATTAGACATATCGCATGACCACGATAAGACAGCGAAGCTTCGCGCCTCGCCCCTCATGAAGCATCTCCGGCCATAGATGAGAGCGCGCACGACCGGATCAATTCCAATCTAGATATCCAATGACGCCATGCGCCAATCCGCGGAGATCTCCGATGGGAAGACCGGAACACGTCGGCAGCCCGATCATGGAGGAACATATGTAGCAGATCGATGATTTGGTACTCGAAAATCAGCAGGGCCACCACCAGCGGATCGGAGTGGGATCCCAAGATCCACCACTCCAGATCACAACGAGGCCGGTCGTCAACCTCCGGAGAAGAGGTCTCCGCCGCCATGTCCGGGGCCGCCGCCCCGGCTCACATGTGATGCGCCCCGTCGAGCGGCGTAGATGCAATCCGGCCACGCGCCACCGCCGCCATCTCACCCTCCGGCCGCTGCCGCCACGCACCACCACCACCACGGATGAGTTCAGGGGCGCCTCCCCAATCCCCCAAGGTCGCGACCAGCGGAAAACCTGATCCAACTTGGAATGAGATTGGCCTTCTGTTTCGTTCTAGCCTAGTGCCGATAACAAAACAACATCTAGTGTCTGAATACCACAGCCAGCTAGTAATATTTGTTGATGCAGTCCTAAGACTGGGTATATATAATATGATAGTGCAAACAAAACAACAAGCAGCTACCTTTCGGGCAGAACAGAACAACTCAAAATTACACATCCAGCAACGCGCGCGGGCTGTCTTCTCCCTAACCTAGGAATCAGCTTCAGATCAACTAGAGATCAAGACTGCCAAAATATCTTACCCACAAAAAAAAAATCTCACAAAAGAAAGTCCGGTGCAGCTAGGGTAGAGGGCGCCGGGTGCCACAAAAGTCCTCATCAGCTGCATTTGTTTCGGCGCATATTGGGCGGCGTTCGCAGTGATTGGCACGTTGGGCCAGCAGGTACGTACCAGACAGAACCCGTCCAAAATTCCAACCATGGCACGGCGCCGTTCACATTTCTAGCTACTCTCGGTAGGTCAGGCACCGAATAATGCTAGCAACCTGTCTAGCTGTGTAAGAAACGAGGCTAGTTTCAGTAGTAGTTTTGGTTTCACAGGCAACAAAACGCGGTGTGAAATGTGGCCGCTCAAGTACACTCGGATGCACACGGTGTTCTTCAGCAGGGTCGGAATAATTTGCTTATCTCTGGTGGTTCATGGTTACAGTTCACAGTCAGTGGCCAGATTAAGCTAGCTGCAGTTGTGATGGACCAACACAACACATGCAGTGTTGGCAAGGCAACGAGTCTGAGCTGTATAAAGGGCGCCTTTATGTTGATGAGCAGCTCGACAAAGTACTGTAGGAGTACTTGGATTACATGCCTTGTTGATTCATCCGTGGAACCATATGCCGATTTTCCCCTGCAATTTCAGTGCGCCTTCTTCAGTCCGAGCGACCCGGCTAGCTGATCAGATGTCACTGTATGATAACTACAACTGTTCCATATCCACCATTTACCAGTGGTAACACTTCAAAGTAATTACCAATGCCTAACGTTAGCTGGTACTAGTACGAGCTAGCGTTTACTTTGACCGTCTAGCTAGTCTGCATATGCTTCGTGCAGCAAACTGCAATAGTTTACTAGCACAATAATTACTTGGACCAAGACACGTCTGATCAGTGTACTACTCCTGCACAAGGTACATTCTGACCAGCTTATATTAGATATATATCCAAACCATAAACTAATCTCGAAATCAATTGAATAATCACCGATGGAAGCAGATTAGCAGCAGCAGGTCCTCCGCGCGTCCACCACCTGCTAATTAGATTCCGGTCAGATTTAGGTAGACCTTCCATGCATCGAGAGAGCTCGCAATCATGGCAGAACATGGCCTCGTCTCCCCAACGACGCCAAAAGAAAATACTGCTAGAATAAGATTTTCGTTCCTGCTCTCGGTCTCGTTCGTTCTCCATATATATCGAGCTCCCGGCCGTTATCATCAGCAGCAGCACACCACCCACCACAGCCCAGCATTGCCTCCTATGGCCACTATTACCAGAGCAGCAGCCCTCCACCTGGCCATCGCCCTCCTCGCCGCCGCGCTCCTCCTCCCCCACAACGCCGCATTACCCCGCAATGGCGGCGACTTCAAGGGCCAGTTCCTGTACCAGCAGAACGGTGCGCGGGCGGCGATGGGCCTCCCGCCGCTGCGGTGGGACGAGCGGGTGGCCTCGTACGCGCGGTGGTACGCGGAGCTCCGGCGCGGCGACTGCGCGCTGGTGCACTCGTCGGGGCCCTACGGCGAGAACCTCTTCTGGGGCAGCGGCGTCGGGTGGGCCCCCGCGCAGGCGGTGGGCGCGTGGCTCGCCGAGCGGCCCCGGTACGACTACTGGAGCAACCGGTGCAGCGGCGGGATGTGCGGCCACTACACGCAGATCGTGTGGCGCGGGAGCACCAAGGTCGGGTGCGCCATGGTGGAGTGCTACAACGGGAGGGGCACGTTTATCACCTGTAACTACGACCCGCCGGGGAACTACGTCGGCATGCGGCCGTATTGAGCGGTGATGCCGGCGAGCCGGAGCCGGTGGTGATCGTTTGTTGCCGCTCCGCCTCTTCGGTCTGCACTGCGGGTTACGGCCGGGCCGGCACAGCAATGCGGCGCGGCCTACTGCTATGTTTGCTGTCCCATTCCATTCATTGTTGCTCGCTCAGTCCCTACTTACTAGTAGGAATTCAAGATGCCACAGAGTGTACAAAATATATTTTTTCGCTGCTATTCTTCTGCGACGAAATTAGTTACTATTTCCTTTTCCGCCCAAAATATATAATGAAGCAGAGTCTGAAATGAATCGTGAGATGGCTACCTTTCTCTCTTCTTGGCGTCCCAGTTCGTTGTGCTCCTGGTAAGAATGACAGAGAACGGTGACGCACAAAAAGTCCACTTTCTCGCGTGGCTTTTGGGGTGGATTCCTCGGGAGTGAGCTGTTCTCATTACGTGAGCATGCACACTTGAGGCTGGCGCATGTGCCACTTTTCCAGGGTGGAAGAAGGGGACGCTTGGCTCGGAGCTAGCTAGCCTGGGACCGGCCTCTGCTCCGTTCTCGCAGGGATATTGAGAACGACAGCGTGTGCGTGCGTCATGGGCATTTGGAATCCGATGCGGTGCGGCTCGGCCCCAGCGCGCCTTCAAGTCTCCTCCAACTCCGGCGGCGCCAGTGCCATGGCCAAGTTGCACGCCTCGCGCATTGATCGTCATGACAGAACAGGGTTTATAACCTTTAAACAAAATACCCGTGCCTCTGCTGCAAGCCTGCAACCACGACCGCGACTCGTGGAACGGAATCTCTGCCTTCTCTGGGCGCCATGGCGTCGCGGAGCGTTACAGTTTTGCTGTTGGTGGCGGCCACGGTGGTACAACGGCAGGCATGGCACTCCGTTACGGTTACCGTTTAGGCATTAGAAAAAGTTTATTTTCAACCCTGAACTTCTAAAGTTTCGGCGAAATGAACCCTGAACTCCAAATCCCTGTTGTTTGCACCAAGAACTTGCAAATCCCGTCTAAATCAAATATTGGAGTTTTTTTGCACTAAAAATAAAACGCACTATCCTAATCCCTTCCACCCCCGCCGGACGGCATGCCTCGCCCGAGCGCGCCGGCGCCGCCACCCTTCCTCCATCCTCCCCAGCCACCGGCTTCCTTCATCGAGTGCGGCGCCGCCCTCCCTCCACTGTGTTGTGCTGGGTTGAGGTGGAGGAGCCGAGGAGGAGACCGCTGTGCTGTGTGAGGCTTTTGGGGGGAGGCGCAGGACACCGTGACGGCGCTGCGAGGTGAGGCGGAGGAGGAGCGCCACGACGCCGGACGTGCTCCACACCCGCCAGTAGCTCGAGACACGAACAAATTAATTGGGAAAGAAGATGAATATGACATGTGGGTCCTACTTATTAGTGAGAGTAACCTGTAATCCCGGTCGGAATTCGCTTTTTCCCGGTACGCCAAACATGTATAAGGTTCGATTTAGACCAAGATTTAAACGATAAGGATTTGGAATTTAGGTTCATTTTGCCGAACCTCAGTGTGAGTTCAGGTTTGAAAATGGACTTTTTTTCCTTGGACATTAACAAGCTAAGCTATGCTAGTTGAGTTTGAGTAGCGTTATCATATAACTATACGGGTCAAAGCTGAACGAGCCTCCCAGTTGCAGAGGGGAGGACGGTCAGCTGCTGGTTTTGGTTCGATCTGGCCTTACAGTTGCAAATGTCAACAAAGGCAGTTAAAGCGGCTGCTGGTTTTACAGTAGGCCAAGGAACGTGCATGTGCTCGATCGTGAGCTTTTGCAGATTGCGTTGCAGGGTCGTTCGCTCCTCTGATCCGCTCCCAAGCCACGGTTCTTCTGCCCGAAGGGACCAAGCCCAAAGGCAGGAAGCAAAGCAAAAGAAAAAACAAATGAGTGAAATGTATGTCAAGTCATGGAAGTTATCAGCGGTGTTCAAAGCAGTTCTGAAATTTAAGATTTGCGCCATCCTAGAAAATTGCTCTTCACGTCCACCTGCAATGCTCACCTAATCGGTCGGCAACCAAGCTCAAAGAAGAAAATCGATGATGTGTGTGAGTGTCTGTGAGAAGAGACCCGTGGTGCAATGGTCGGCAGGTAAAAGCACCAAGCGCCAGCACCCGGGTTCGATTCTCACCTTCCAACCTTAATGACAATACCGGGTGAAATCCTCCCCCGGTCTTGTTATTTTTTGTGTGTGAGTGTCTGTGATTATTTTCTCTCTCCCGGCTAGGTATGTTTTCTCTCTAGCTCTAACAATTAATTCTAAACTTCACGACATGACTAAAACACGTGCCTACTTGCTACATATACCTATCATGGGAAGCCGTCTTCATCAACATCCCGTATAAAGGACATGGTGCGACAAGCTATTACCAACAAAAATAAACACAATTATACCAAATCAAATTATTCCCACATTAGAAAATAATTTTTGTACAAAGCGATGTTGTTCATGTATAAAATTCAAATTTAAGTTGAAATAAGAAATTATGGTTGGATGAACAATTCCATGCCATATAATATCAGAAAGTATTTACTATTGGAGGATCTATACCAACATAGCATACGTCAGAGATATCGATGTGTAATAAGTTAGATGTATCACTATACATACAAAAAAATGCGTCGATGCGACAAAACTATGAGTCGAGGTACGGCACACTTGAATTTGTGTCACCGGTAAATCTGTTGCGTTATAATTTTTTATTAAAATAGAGGTGGACATCCTGAGTTGCAGGACTATTTTGAACATCGTCGGTACCACAAAGGCTACATTGTTTTCCCTGCCCGTAGGCCACAGTACTTTTCTCATTCCTTTACTCAGGCTTAAATAGCCAGTAGCCAATACACATCGCTGACACAGCCACTAACCCACCTGACCTATTCCTAAGCCAAACGGCCACACACGATCTGCATGCAGCTAATTACAAGGAGTCCACGATGCATGCACCTCCTCTTAACTAACTTATCACTCCTAGAGCTTTTTTTTTGAAATTAAAGCAACTTTATTAAAGAATTAAAACACGGTCATCTACAAGTACTGAAACAAGAAACTGGGGAGGATCATCAAACCAGAAGAATTTAACACCCTCTACTGAACCGTGGCGAGCAAGCGCATGTGCGGCACCATTCGCTTCCCGCGGACAATGTTGAATAGTTGCCATGTCAAGCATCGTTAGTATATGCCGGCAATCATCGATCACCACCGCACTCGTGCCTCTATACTCTGAAGGATCAAGGACAGCTTGAACTACCTCCAGAGCATCAGATTCAACAACCAAAGATTTAGCACCAAACTGTTCTGCTAGCTTCAATCCCGCCAACAGCGCTGAAGCCTCCATCGACGCAGCATCAATGGCCCAATCAGTGTAATCACAGGCAGCAGCAACGAAGTTCCCGCCTGCATCACGGATAATAGCACCAGTGGCACCACGTCCCGTGTCAATGTCGAAAGCAGCATCGACATTGAGTTTGTAGACACCCGAAGCTGGCCTAAGCCATCCATCTCTTCGGGTAACATTTCCTGAACCTTTGCGCTTCACACTATTAGCCAAAATGCCAGAGATGTTGATCACAGACCTCTCTGGACTTGGCACAGGCTCCTTGTTCTTAATCTGTCTACGAGACCACCACAAATACCAACAGGTAGTCATCACCAACTCGACTAGATAGTCCATATCACATGTAATACCTCCAGAAGTAGTGGAACACAACAGTTCCTCCAACACCATAGAACCTGAGGCATCCATCCTCGCCGCCGAGATAACAACGTCCTTCAGCCCTAGCCCATCCCAAACCTCAAGAGCTCTAGGGCAATGAAACAACATATGACGCAGATCCTCTGCATCAACTGTACACACTGGGCAATTAACTGTCGAGCCAATGTGCCGATTCGCCAGCGTACAGAAGCAAGGTACAATCCCATGCAGAGCTCGCCACGTAAAAATCTGAACTTTGCGAGAGACTTTAGCTTTCCATATCTTTCTCCACACCTCATGCGGAGAAGATCGATCGGATGAGTCTGATCGCTGAACTCTCCTTCTATACTCTGCCCGCCACTCCAAATGGTAGGCAGATTTGACTGAAAAGCAACCCGATTTAGTGAAGTGCCATGCAATAAAATCTGGTTGCCCAAAGTTTGGTAGAGGGATACGTAGGATCCATTCCACATCTACAGCCTGGAAATTATCTCTCAGTAGAGCCTCATCCCAACTCCCTGATACCGGGTCAATGAGCTGCTCCACCCGTGTCAACACGCAGATGCCTCTAGGTGTTGATATCATCCGCGTCGGGCTCGAAGGAACCCAGTGATCAGACCAAATATTGATGGTACTCCCATTACCTGGTCTCCATATACAACCTCGCTTGAAGGTCTTTAGGCCTGACATGATACTTTGCCATGTAAACGATGACCCCTTCTTAAGTTTAGCATTAATCAGATCTCCATCAGGATAGTACTTGGCTCGTAAGACCTGTGCACACAGGGAATCAGGGTCGCTTAACAGCCGCCGACACTGCTTTGCCAACATGGCTTGGTTGAAACAGTGCAGGTCACGAAAGCCCATCCCTCCTTCACGCTTAGGGATGCTCATCTTCCACCATGCCATCCAATGCATCTTGCGTTGTGTCTCAGTTCCACCCCACCAGAACCTTGCAATTGCATTACAAATCGCTTTGCAAATTTGTTTAGGTATGTTAAACACCGACATGGCATATGCCGGTATAGCTTGTGCTATGGCCTTCAACAAAATTTCCTTTCCTCCCATAGATAATAATTTCTCATTCCATCCACAGATCCTTTGGCATACTCTCTCCACCAGGTGCTGAAAACAGTCACTCCGGTCAAGACCCACCAGAGTTGGTAAACCAAGATACTTATCAGACAAAGACTCCACCAAAATATTCAGGTGAACACAAATCTCCTCCCGGATTAGAACATTAGTATTTGGGCTAAAGAATATGCTAGACTTGGCAGCACTAACCAACTGTCCAGAGCTTGCACAATATAGTTCCAGAGCATTACGGAGAGCCGTGGCGTTTGATATATCAGCCGACATTAGGATCAAAGAATCGTCAGCAAAAAGAAGGTGAGACACTGACGGTGCATTCCTGCACACTTTAACCCCTTGAATACCACCAGTCAACTCCTCATACGCTAGAAGACTAGACAGCCCCTCTGCACAGATCAAAAACAAGTAAGGCGACAAAGGGTCACCCTGTCGGATGCCCCTTGTAGGTGTAAAAGAATCAGTCTCCACAGAGTTAAACCGCACTCTGTAATTTACCGAAGTGACACATGACATCATGAGATTGACCCAAGCTTGGTCGAAGACCAACCTCAACATCATATCACGTAAAAAACTCCATTCCACACGATCATAAGCTTTGTGCATGTCCAATTTGACTGCACAAATACCTTTATTACCTTGCCTCTTATTCTTGATAGTATGGAAACTCTCATAAGCCACCAGGACGTTGTCGGTGATCAACCTTCCTGGTACGAAGGCACTCTGTGTTTTTGAAATGACATCCGGTAACAGCACCTTTAACCTCCTTGACAAAACCTTTGACACCACTTTATAAATAACATTACAGAGGCTTATAGGACGGAATTGTGTGACCAACTCCGGGCTCTGTACCTTAGGGATTAGAACTATGGCAGTCTCATTCCACTCGTTCGGTATGCACCCAGAATTCAGCGCATTCAAAACCTCACGGGTAACATCCTCACCCACAACAGACCAAAACTTTTTATAGAAGACCGCATGAAGGCCATCTGTTCCAGGTGATTTAAAATCGCCAATGGAAAACATTGCCTCTTTAACCTCCTCCACAGTGTACGGCTTAAGCAAGGCCGCGTTCATCTCTGGAGTCACACGAGGAATAACTCTATTCAGTAGCACCTCATCAGTTTGTTGTACCTCAGAAGTAAACAACGACGAGAAATAATTATGTATAAGGGAGCCCATTTCTTCATTCCCTTCTACCCAATATCCATTTCCATTCTTAAGTTTCAGAATCGCATTACGCTTACGACGAGCCTTTGCAAAGTTATGAAAGAAGGTCGTATTTCTGTCTCCATGCATCAGCCAATTTGCCCTGCTGCGCTGCATGTAATGAACCTCCTCTTGCTCTAAAGCCACCTCGATTTGCCGAGTTATTTCCTTTTGTTGTTGGCATGTATCCTCATTCATCGGCCCACTAAGCAGCTGGTCCAGCTCCTTTGTCAGTTCTTTAATTTTTTTCTGGGGAGCTTTAAGAACTGTCCGATCCCACTCATGCAAGTCTGAGTGTACTGCAGCTAGTTTCGACATAACTGGCGCATTAGGAGGAGCATGCAACCAGGCCGTCGACACAACGTCCCCCACCTTTTCTTCCTTCAGCCACCGTCCCTCAAAACACCGACGGTTACATGAATTATTCGCCGTAGCAGAATAAGTATCTGTATCAACCAGGATTGGTCTATGATCAGAGCCTGTAGCGGTGAGATGATGGACTCCAGAGTGTGGAAACAAAGCAGACCACCCTGCATTACCAACCGCCCTATCCAGGCGTTCACGAATCTGTCCACGCTTCCACGTAAACTTGTTACCGATAAATCCCAAATCCTCCAGGCCACATTCAGACAAACAATCTCTGAACGCCTGCATAAACGGGAGGGGACGTGGAGCGCCTCCCTCCTTTTCTGACTCCGAAAGAATTTCATTCATATCACCCAACACCAGCCAAGGAAGGTTAGCTTGCCGGTGTAAATCCCTCAGGTAGCTCCACGTTCGGTGTTTGTGTCGCCACACTGACTCACCATATAGACCCGTCAGTCTCCAATCTTTATCAGGTGTCTCACCAGAAACCAGCACATCAATATAGTTCTTATGCTGATACTTTAACTGAATACTGACATGTTGATCATATAAAAGCATCAACCCTCCACCCCTACCATTACTTGGTACCACAAACATATTAGCATACCCAAGTTGGATACGCAATCTGTCACCACTCTCTCTATTCAAATGTGTCTCAGAAAGAAAGAGTATATCAGGCCTGTGTTGCCTCCGAATTTTCAGAAGCGGTCTAATTGCCGGGGAGGTGCCTAGTCCCCGACAATTATATCCACATGTTTTCATTGATCCTGGCGGTACTCCTCACTGGAGCCCGCCAATCCTTCGTTATGAACGCCCCCTTTGTGACGTTTTGGTTGTTGCACCTTCTGTGGTGTGGAGTCACCCACAGCTTTCCCCTCCAGAGACTCTACCATCCCAGCAACATGAGCAGATGATGTGATCAAAAGGGTGTTGCTTTTCTGGCCATCTCTCGCATGCATATCACGCTTCTTCAGCCACCCACTTTTTGATTTTCCAACATCAGCACCTCGCTCCACCCTGTCCTCATCCATATAGTTCTGTGAAGGACTCGGACCAGCGCGACCACCACGTCCTCTTCCTCCTCTCCCCCTTGCCTCAGACGCTTGGGGTCTAGCCACAAACTCCCTCTTTGGCTGCTGCCAAAAATCCTCTAGAGGGACCATCATGAAATCACCATACTGGAAATTCTTTGGGTCATGAGCCCCATCACCACATTCATCCGCGACATGCCCAATAACACCACATTGAGCACAGAACCGCGGCATTTTTTCATATAGAACTCTGAATTTCTGCGGTTCCTTACCAGGTCCAACGCCTCCTGTCACAAACTGTAGTAAAGGTTTCTTCAAGTAGATTTTCACATAGGCCTTTACATACTTGACATATTTCACACCATTGATACCCATCTCCACTTCCAAAACCTCTCCAATCTTACTCGCCAACAACTTAGTTGCAGCCGGGTTTCGAATTAGTACAGGCAGCCCCATGATTCGCACCCAAACTCTAATTGAGTCTAGTGGAATATTTTCTGTGTTCATTAAGCCATCATATTCCTCAATAACAACCGCGTTCCGCCTAAACAGCCACGGCCCCCCATGCATCGCGGTCTTCCAATCTCCAAGACACTTGAACTGTGCGATGAACGTGAACTCATCCAAGACTTGGAACGAAACCTCCTGAGCAACCGCCCAGGTCACTTGCATCTTCTGATAGAAAGCAGTATGACTAAAGGAATTCTTCAGGCAAACCCTAATGATCACCGCCCACTTCATGGACGATCGATTTTCCTCGATCAACCCAGATAGATCGACCGCTTCACCTTCCTCCGCCGTGATCTCCAAGCGGCTCAGCATCTCCTCAATGTTTTCCGCAGCTTCCGTTGCACTCGGCGCAGACTGTCCAGACGGCGTCCCCGGAGGATCCTCCGTCGTCTTTCCAATCTCGCCACTGTTTTTCTCAGCCATGACCAGGGGGAGAGAGCACCCCCGGTCTCCTCCACGATCCCAGGGAACACTGGTGGCTTCGCTTCGACGACGATCGGGCAGAGATCTCCCAGCCGCCGACGATATGGTGGACTCCTACGGTTTCGCCGCAGGAGGGAAAAACGAAACCCTAAACGAAAGGGTATGTACTCCTAGAGCTAGTCTTCCGCTGGGCACACACGCAAGATTATCCTCTCAGCTAGCTACATGCACTTATCCTAAGCTGAACACACTCTAGCTTGCCTACATGCACGTGATCACATCTCTAGTGCACACAGAGCCGCAGCTTCTTGTGTTACAACTCAATTACAAAACAAAACATAATCTACTCATCTAAACTTAGCACTAATAGCAAGATTTGTTCCAGCAACTTCTAGGACCGCTATGGCCTATTTCATTACTACGTCAGTGTCGTACTTATTTAGGACCGTATGTGGACATTGAGAGAACTTTGAGAACTATAATGGCGCAAATCTTGAATTTCAGGACTGTTTTGAACATCGACGATAACTTCACGACTGAAGATGTATTTTACTCAAAACAAGGGTCAACAGATGTCGACGCGAAATAAGTCCGATATTTTTCAGGCTTTCACCTACGTACTATTCACAATGGCACTGTTATTACGAGTTAGAACATGTGCCAATCAATAGTTGAATCACACACAGCGAAAGAGTACTCAGATTTGAACGACAAGAGCATCCACAATGTACACTGGAGTATGCACCCTTTGAAAGTTTGAAGTGGCATAAAATTACACTCACATACAGAGCGTTGGGTTCAGCAAAACTCCCACCGGTATGTCTCGCCGCGAGCAGAGCGACAAGTTTTACCGCTAGCAATGCACAGCCCGGCGCTCGCCGTGAGATGCACCGCCAAGGAAAGGCAAGCTTGCCCCGCGTGTCGCCGCCTCCTCATCTCCACCGCTCCCACCTTTCGACGCGGCTGGCGCGCGTCGTCTGTTGGCACTATAGAAGGACGCGCGACCTTGTGCGCAACAACATTTCATTATCGACGGTTGCCGCCTCCCGTTTCGTGTCCGTTTTGTGTCGGCCCATTGGAGTTGCCCTGTGATACCTTTACCCGTTGTCAAACCCTACCCTCGATGCAGAAATCATTTCTTTCATTTTCTTCAATCCACGGGAAGATGCTAAAAAATACTTCGAGCTGCTTCGTTTGACTTCCTCAAAATGCCAAGCGAAATGCAAGATGACATCTTACACGTTGCACAAGCATGATCCAATCAATGAATTCATGATACATTGATACGTACTTTTCAGGGCTACATGTCCAATCTAGTGCGGATGATGCTCACATTAAACGTGGTTAAGCGCTGCCATGGAACAGTCGTTAGATACGTGCTGCAGGACTACCTGTGATGTGCATCGTGATCTTGCTGGCATTTCCAATTTTCCATGTGATGTGAGGAGCTACTAGCTGCATCTGACATAGACGGTCACATGCATGGACGGAGCAGCAACGAATTTAACTGCCCGCCGACACGCACACGCAGTATGCGAAGCTTCCGCGGCAACCATGGCCTCGCGGGCACGGGGTATACATGGCGCTGCCATGAAGAAGATGATCGAGATTTCCGCTCAGAGAAGTGCCTGAAAGAAAGGCGTGTCTCGCTATGCCATGGATCATCGCAAAATCGACAATTCTTCACTCCAGTCCGGCTGAACTGAAAGGAGTGGGAGAAAAAAAAGAGTAGCATGATCTTTTTTTCCTGTGAGAATCGAAAGAGTAGCAAATCTTGCATGAAGATTTGCACGTGAGCACCGGCCCATTTCCGTTTTTGCCGACCGTGGACTCGTGGAGGCTGGCAGCGACGAGAGTTGAAATCTCGTTTAGGCCCAAACACATCGCGCACGTACGGCCTTGTGCCACAGCACAGATGGACCACAAAACCGAACGACGGCGGTTGGCCGTTGGCACGCCGCGCTCACGACGATTCGGCGGCGGCGGCGGCGGCTCTGAAACTGTCGAGGAGGAGACACGTAGTACGCGCCGCGCGTCAGGACAAAACTCTTCCAGGACACGACCCATGCATGTCGGCTGTAGCGGTTGGTCACGGCGCGCCCATCCACATCCACATGTGTGTGTGCTTGCACGGGACGGGAGAGAGGACATCGCACTATGACGGTATCGCCAGTGTCACGGGTCGAGTTGCTGCCCATCGACGGCAGCAACATGGCACGGTACACAAAGATGGCTCCATCGGTGAACATTTCCGCGGCGACACGGACATCCCCACACAATTATGCTCTACTCACTGCCCATCCACCTACCCATCGTCTGCGCATCTCAGCAGTTAAAACTGTTGTAGTACTACTAATATACAAGTTTCCAGCTAACTACCTTAAAAGCTCTGTCCCTGGAAATCTACTAGAATCTGAAGATAATTTACACAATGACCGACGTGATTCTGTCCCGTCTTTCAAGTCGGAGCGGTACACACATGACACGACCAACCACGTCGCCTTTCGTCAACTCAAGACGACGACCAGAAGGCAACGCAAAGCCGGTACCAGTCTCTCTCTCGGTCACGGGCGCGCGCCATCGACACAGGACAAACGAATCAACTGTTTGCTCTGCGACACTGACGCAGTACATATAATTTGGCATCGCTCCATACCCAACCCCAAGCTCCGCCTACACTACACCTCGATCTACTCGAGAGAAAAAAACCATGAAGCCTCTCGCCGCTCTGCTCGCTTCCGCCATCCACATCCACTGGCTGGTCCTCCTCGCCACGGCGCCGCCCAGAGCCCTGTCATCCCCGGCGCCGGCACCGTCCGCCGACCGTCACGAGTACAACGCGACGGTGTACAACGCCTCCGCGGCGCGGTGCGCGGGCTGCGGCGGAGACGGCACCGCCGACGCGCTCGGCGGCGGGCTGGGCGCGTGGGCGGAGGCGGTGGAGTTCCTCTACTACCACAACCTGGTCCGGATGTCCCGGTGGGAGCTGCCCCTGGCGTGGTCGCCGCGCCTCGAGGCCTACGCGCGGTCGTGGGCGTCGCAGCGGCGCGGCGACTGCGCGCTGCGGCACTCGTTCCCGGAGGGCCAGTTCGCGCTCGGGGAGAACGTCTTCTGGGGCGGCGCCGGCGCGGCGTGGACGCCCGGGGACGCCGTCAAGGACTGGGCCGCCGAGGGGGCCGACTACTCGTACGCGGCCAACGCGTGCGCGCCCGGGCGGGACTGCGGCCACTACACCCAGATCGTGTGGCGCGCCACGAGCACCGTCGGCTGCGCCCGCGTCGTGTGCGACGACGGCGGCGTGTTCATGACATGCAACTACTACCCGCCGGGGAACGTCGTCGGGCAGAGGCCCTACTGACCTCACCGCAGAGTACGTGTACGTACGCGCCGAATGGTGTCGGGGCGAGATCAGGAAATTTTTAGAGGCGCGATGCTGTGCTGCCATGGGTTTTGTTCAGAGAGTGTTGTGGTGTACGTAATAAAAGCTTCGGATATTCGGTACGCAAGCTGCACGCCAAATGGAAAGCGTAGTGATACACTGATACATGTCTACACGTGTACACTTTAGCGAAATATGTATAAGCGAGAGAGTATTTTCGCGCGTCCTCACCATTTAAATCTACCGAGTAGATGGGAGTATATGATTATCGGTTTTGCTAATTCTCAGTCAGCTGAGAACTAAGTTAGTTCTCAGTCAACTTCTTAACCATTAGATTTCGTGTGTGGAGATTCGTGCGTGGACCGGGCCTTTTCTATTTTTTTTGGCCTAGCCAAAGGGTGGGCTGTACATGGGCCGGAGCGGGTTGCATTTGTTTTGTGCTACCTTCTTTCCGGGCTGCTGTAGGTCTAACCCGTTTTTGTTTTTGTTCTTTTTTGTTGCTTTGTGTGTTGTATTTTTTTTTTTGTAATGCTTTTCTGGAATGTTATCACAGTTCGAGCGTGTTTTATATTTGTCAGGCCTTAAGCATTTGTATGTTTGGATAGAAAGTTTTAAGAAATTTTGTAGATAATGTTTTTCTATTTTTATTTTATAGTTTAAAATACGGAAATATCTCAATTGCAACTCGAGTTGCAATTAGGAAAATATCTTAGTTACAACTCGAGTTGTAACTCAAAAAATTGTTAGTTGCAACCGGGGTTGCAACTGGGAAAATAGTGTGGTTGCAAATAATTTTTTCCTAGTTGCAAGTAGGTTTGCAATTGAAATTTTTTCAGTTGTAAGTGGGGTTGCAACCGATATATTTTTTAGTTGCAATTGGGGTTGCAACTGAGATTTTTTCAGTTACAGATGGAGTTACAACTGAGATTTTTCCAGTTGCAGATGGAGTTGTAACTGAGATTTTCCTAGTTGCAGATGAAGTTGCAACTGATATTTTCCCAGTTGCAGATATAGTTGCAACTCAGATATACCTAACTGTTTGAGATTTTGTCAGTTGCAGATGGAGTTGCAACTGAGATTTTCCCAGTTGCAGATGAAGTTGCAACTGAGATTTTCCCAGTTGCAACTCAGATATTTCTAACTGCCTGAGATTTTGTCACTTGCAGATAGAGTTGCAACTGAGATTTTCCCAGTTACAATTGTGGTCGTAATCGAGACTAACTTTTTTCATTATAAAAATATTGTGAGTGATCTGTATAAACCGTGTCAATTTGAAAATACCATGTAAATAATTGTGGATATGCTATGTACGTATTTTACTCACAGCTATCGTATGGGCCGGCTAACATATGGGCCGGCCGGCCGGCTGCATAGGCACAACGCGTTTGGACAGTGCGTAGGAAGTTAACGTGCCGGGCAGGCTGGCTGGATATGTACGCGTCGTCGGTGATTACAATACATAGATTGATGACGTCAGCTGACTGAGAATTAGCTTAATTCTCAGTCAGCTGAGCGATTAGACACACCCTATGATTATCAAATTTCAACCAAAGCTAGCTTAATATATCCGGTGAGTTACTACAGAATAAGAAACCATTTTACTTTTCAAACTTAATATATGCTCTTTATTGATTTCTTTTCTGTTTTACTTTTCAAACTTACGTGTGGAAATGGTTTACATTTGGATGTTCTAATTGCATCACATTACACTGATGTCCTTCGATCATTTACTTTTGGACGCTACTATGAAGAAGTTGTTTCAATTTGGCAAATATGTAAGCACCCATGCGTTAACCACATTTGGAGTTCGTGGGGTTTTTCCAGCCTAGGAAACGATCTGTGAGAAAATTAGCATGCATGCACTAAAAGCCAAAAAGCTGATGTCATCCCGTATTAAATATCAAATTCGAAAATTTTAAATATTTATAGCTCAAACCGTTTATGCGATTTATAATCCGTTTTTCACCGTTGGACTAGTTGCGTCGAGATCTCGAAACTAGACCATATATTAATATGTTCTGACGATATTGTTTTTCGACCCAAAAGTTACCAACCACTAACACCTGAGTTACCACGCTGTAGTATGTAAGTTACCACCCAAACAACGATTACATTTTGGTTCGAAACTATATCCCACTTTTGGTTGTTCTTTTTTATTCTTCTGAGGTTTGAAGTTACCCCCTAGTTCATAAGTGAGTTAACATTTTGGGACGGTAAAATGTATCGTGTAAAAGTGGGTAAATACAAACTAAAACACCTATATAATTCTAGGGAGATAACTTTGTCGATTTCATGGTGACAACTATGCCCCTAAAAGAGATGGATAACTCCATCAATACTGGGTGGGTACTCCATCGTTCTAGGTTGGGTAGCTCCATCACTATCGGGTGGGTAACTCCATCACTGCTGGGTGGTAACTCCATCACTACGGGGTAGTAACTCTATCAGTCTAGGATGGGTAACTCTATCGCTGCTGGGTGGGTAACTTTATCTGTTTAGGATGGGTAACTGCATCACTACGGGGGTGGTAACTCTATCGGTCTAGGGTGGGTAACTCCATCAGTTTATGGTGGGTAACTCTATCATTACTAGGTTGGTAACTTCATTAGTTTAGGGTGGTAGCTCCATCAGTTTAGGGTGGGTAGCTCCATCACTATTGGGTGGTTAACTTTATTAGTTTAGGGTGGTAACTCCATCACTATGGGGTGGTAACTCCATCAGCGTAGGGTGGATAACTACATCAGTTTAGGGTGGGTAATTTCATCACTACTGGGTCGGTAACTCTATCGGTGTAGGATGGGTAACTACAGTACTACTGGGTGGTAACTCCATCAGTGTAGGGTGGATAACTCCATCAGTCTAGGGTGGGTAACTTAATCACTAATGGGTGGGTAACTCCATCGGTCTAGAGTGAGTAACTCCATTACTACTAGGTGGTAACTCTATTAGTATAGGGTGGGTAACTCCATCAGTTTAGTGTGGGTAAGTCTATCACTACTAGGTGGGTAACTTCATCAGTTTAGGGTGATAACTCTATTACTCTGGGGTGGTAACTATATCAGTATAGGATTGATTACTCTATCACTGATGGGTTGATAACTTCGTTTGTTTAGGGTGGGTAACTACATCACTACATGATGGTAACTCTATCATTACTGAGTGGGTAATTTTATCAGTTTAGGATGATAACTCTATTACTACGGGGTGCTAACTATATCAGTTCATGATTGGTAACTGTATCATTGATTGGTGGATAACTTCACCTGTTTAAGGTGGGTAACTCTATCATTACTGGGTGGGTAACTTTATCAGTTTAGAATGGTAACTGTATCACTACTGGATGGGTAACTTCGTCGATTTAGGGTGCATAAAACTACATCACTACTAGGTGGGTAACTTAATCTGTTTAGAGTGGGTAGCTCTATCAGTGTAGGGTGGGTAACTCCATCAGTTTAGGATGCACTACTGCGAGAGTAGGATAAATGCATCGACTTCGTGATGGATAACTATATTATGAACACATGATAACTACATCAGTAGTGTGTGGTAACTATTACCTACAGGGTTGGGAAACTGCATTAATTCCATACTGATAACTATACCCTACCTATAAATTCGTATTTCCTTTCATGAATCATTGATTAACATTTACCTAAATAGTTGGGTAACTACCGGAAATTTGTTTCGGAAATTGGGAGCATATGCTCCTACCATTTGGGAAAACATTTTGGAAAATCAAAAAATTCTGAACAAAAATATGGCGCGTACATTACGACGTTCTATATCCGCACAACAAGTTTCACGAAAAAACAATATTTTTTGTTACCTGTGTAAAAATAACAAAAAAAATGTCTTATGAAAAGACTTTTGTTAGCATCAAAATTTGTATTTTTTACACACGACACGAGAAATATCGGTTTCCCGTGAAGCGACTTCGTGAGCATATAGAATGTCAGGACACACGCACGGAATTTTTTGTCCGATTTTTTTAAAGTTTCAAAGTTTTCTTAAAATGCATTTTAAAAACCGGGAGCATATGCTCCCGGGAGCCAAAACTCCACCCCCGAGAACTACACCAACTATATAACTAAACGGTAGAACAATAATAATTGTAAAATGTTCAAAATTAACATTGATAATCTCCACAACGGCAATCTCAATCAAATCTTGCACCTCAAATATTGCCTACAAGCACCAGTCCAAAGTTTGCATATTTTAGCCATAAGCTTCGAGAAGACACATCCATAGAATCCACCGAAATATGATGCTATTTCTAGTAGGACAACAATGCGGTGTGACAAAATATTGTTCTTACAAGCATTTCACCAAGCACCTTGTATGCAATAGCCAGGAAGACACCAATGCTTTGTGGATTTCCGCAGAGAACAGAACACCACAAAACGAATTAGTACTAGCTACTGCTGCACATGACCTACGACACCCAATTCAAGCAATGGGCTAATATTGTAAGCCAAATTCAGCTCGGAAGTCAAGTGGTGGGGCACGTAGAAAACCAAACGAATTTACCAGAGCCGCTCGCGGGGCTTCTCAGCATCACAAACGAATTTATCAGCATGGCATCTTCGGGGTGGAGGAAGGCGGAGCTGCTAGACACGAAGACGGAGCTCGGGAAGGTCCATGGTGACGGTGAGGAACACGACGCCGACGGCCGTAGGTTCTGGACGCCGGTCGTGTTCCGGTCGTACGCTGCACGCCAGCTCCCGATCCTCGCGGTAGAGGATGAACTCGTCATGGCGGAGCTACTAGACATCTCGGCTTGGTCCGGGGAGGTTGGAGACGACGTAATCAAATGGGGCGAGCTTCGGTCCCCGCGGCCCAGAGGCGGAGGTACGCCGGGTGGGCTCGCGTGGCCGCCGCCTTCTCCGCCGCGACGGTCCCCGCGGCCCAGAGATGCACGGCGAGCTGCGCCGTGACGACAACACACTGGACCGCGCCGTCTCGAGGAGGGGTAGAGGCGCAAGGCCGCGAGCGGTTGGAGCACGAGCGACGCGGCCGCGAGAGCCGTGCACACTGCAAGCCTGTGCAAGAAGCTCCTCCTCCCGCGGCGGGCCGCGGCCGCCGGTGATGACTTCGCGAGCAGGGACTCCTCTTCCTCCTGATGGAGTGCTCCGCGGGGGAATCGGAGGCGGGCGCAGAGGGAGAGGATGATAGCGGCGAGGAGGAAGAGGAAGTCGAGGAAGCCGACGGCCCGAGGAGCGCGCTGCGGCGAGTCTACCCACTCGTTCGCTTATGGACGGCTGACATTGTGCGTACAGTTTTGCCAAATATAAGCTGCTTCTGATTAGATTTCCCGTTACTTTTTTCTTCGTCAACCAACTCACAAACCTCTTTTTTTTTACTCTGGCTAATTTGCTCATTGTCAAGTTTAGCCACAAAATTCACTCCATGTCTCGCATCTCCTCTCACTCCTATCGACCAAATTGAATGAAAATTGGACAAATTGGTATGCGGCCTGCACAATGAAAGCGCCTAGGCGTAATGAACTAGTGATACATGTGTACACGTGTACATTTTTAACGAAGTATGTAAGCGAGAGGGTTCCGTTTTGTCACCATGGACCATGTGCTCCTGATTTTTTTAATCCAATTTAAACATATTTCGAAAGATTAAAAGGTACGGATACTCTTTTTTAGGCATAATAGACAAGGTGAGTCTTATCATACAAGAGATAATGTTTATCTTTATATACTCCCTTCGATCCATAAAAATTGTTACTGCTTATTTTGTATTAAGTTAGTATAAATTTTATATTAAGTGGACGACATTTTTTATGGATCGGAGGGAGTATCATTCCTTATCTTTCTTTTCGAATATGTTGCTTTCGTTTATCCTTATCTTCCTTCTTTTTGCGAATGCATACAATACTTTCTCGGTATATTTTCTTTGTTCCAAAACCATTTCGAATGGTTTGCCTTCAGATCTTTGCTGCGTATGCATATGACTGGCATCAGTGGTCGTAATATGTTCTTTGCTGGCCGGCCGCTGTCGCCAGCTATCCGTGCATCTGCCGCTTTTATAAACAAGAAAAAACCAGGGCAGCAGGTGGGACACGTGACGACGCCTGGATGTCCATCTACGGCTTCACGGATATTCCATGCCACTGTCGGCGATGCCGATGCCGATGCCAGTGCCCGTGTTCACCGTGCACGCCTCAGCTAGCTCTTCCCTGTTTCGGCGAGAGAAGGCCGACATCCCCGAGCGCGACTCGGAGGAATCACCAGCCCAGCTACTGCCTGCTGGAGCTTGGCAGGCTCTTGCTGATTGTCACAAGGGTGGCGTCAGTCAGTGCACTTGCTAATCGCCTACCAGCCCGACGAGAACAAGGTGCCGGATGCGATCGTGGAACGTGGGCGCACCCCGGCACGAGGAGACCACCTTCATTCAACGAGGAGCCCACTGTGTTCCGTTGTCGACCAGTTTTTTCAAGAATATTTTCCCACGGAACTTGTCTATAGATTCAAGAAAAAATGACACATCTCGGGTATCCTCCTAGTAAACCTAGCACAAGTCCCAATGCTTATTCTACGAACTCGCTTACTGGAAGATCAAGTTTTTTTTTTTTTTTGAACAGGGGAAGATCAAGGTTAGCAACCCGCAACGAACGCAGAAAGGTAATCCTACAGTGAGGTACTGATTCCCCCCTGCTCAATGCAACTAACTATACATTCATTCTCTACGAGAGCGCATGTTCTAGTTGAGATCTGGTGCTCACTAGAGCGCTAACAATTCATTAAAAACATGATCAGATCGGCATCGGTACAATAATCTCCATTTCTGCAAGTGTCAAGACATATCAAAGCTAAACGTAGCAGCAGAGTGAACAGGTCACGCGTATATACACCTGGGCCCGATCCACCATTTCTCCAAGTTTAGTGGAACACCAAACAGAAACAATATCTCGATTGCATTGTAGAGTGTTGACAGCGAGAAGGGCTGTACTTCTCTCAAGAGAAAAAAAGGAGGGGACAAGAGAAAAAAGAAAACCATGGACATCGTTACAATCCATATTACCAAATGCTTCGACTTTATACATGCAGATGGGGCACCACGAGTGACTGCACTCTTCCGTATCGTCTCAGAAGGCAGACCAGGCCTAATGCATTTCAATCTCCTGCACCGGAATAGCAGTATGGTTGGAGTGCCGAGTATCAGTTGTGCCAGATGAGCTTGCTATCTCAGCTTTGCACAGAGGACAAAGTGCATTGATCTTGAGCCATTTATCAACACATTCCTTGTGGAAACAATGTGTGCAGGGAAGCTCACGAAGCTCCTCATTGTGTGCATACTTAGCAAGGCAGATGCAACAAACCTGCAAATATAATAACCAGCAAGTCAGCAAGTGCCCACAAAATGGAACTTTTGTTTGGCTGCAAAACGCAAGTACAGGAGAAATAAAGGAACAGAGCAACATACAGCATCTTCAGCAGAAAGCGCTCGCTCTTTGTCAGTTCCTGCGGCCACTACGCCTCCATCTTGGCCTTCAGCTTCGTTCCCTGAACCGTGGCGTCGTTTCTTGGTTTTGAATTTGTAAGTCGGCAAAGTATTGATGGATTCCGAGGTGGCCCCTCTTGTATTGTTTGTTTCTTCTCTAAAACCCATAACGGATATAATGCAGGGGAGACAGCAGCATATCATTGCGCAGAGGATGAAAGGCATAGCATACCCAATGCAACTGAAGGTGAGGAACACAATGCATAACCTGGTAGGAAACAAAGTGAGCAGACGGATAAAGAAACGAACCATCACACCCAACATGTAATATATGTACTTACCTGTACAAATTTGGAGCATCAACAGCAGAAGAACGCCCACCGAATATCCAAACGTTTCCTACGACAAACCACACAGCAAAGAAACAATCCAGGGCCATTTTGAAGTGGTCAAAAAGTGCATTGATCCTGCAAACAAAAAGGTGCATCCATCATTTACAAATTGGTACTCTGTCCCATCCATAACAGAACAACAGAACTATAGACTTTGTACTTATGTAGTATTCATCAAAACTATGGGCAGGCACAAACCAGCTCACAAAAACAACAGCTGTAAATACGCATGAAACTAAAAGATATATCTAAGCTATATCGATTTCACATGAAACTAACAGACATATCTAGGATTACTCAGGCAGAAGACACACGAAATGTACCTTGGGTTAGCCAGAACAGCATTTCGTGCAGCATTTCTTCGCCGCTCCGATACACTTGCAGTAGTGGGCTCAGTCGAGTTGTTCTGTGACGAGCCTTGATGTGCTTGCTCATCCTGACCATTCACAATATTACGGTGTATATAGCGCCAATAAAGATGAGGCAAAGTGGCAAAACAGCCAACTGTGTAACCTATGACCCACTCAAACAATGGAGCTTGTGGATGTTCCTTCCTTGACAGGGATAACACAACAATGGCAGCAACAATTTGGCTCACATTAACTATTACTTCAATTGAAATCCATAGTCCAGAGTTCAAAGGGCTTCTATGCCGCCGACCATAGTTATCACTTCTCCTAGTGCCTGAAGTGTTCCCTGCATGAGGAGGACCAATTGCTGCTGGTGGCTGCAAGGCAGACGCTACAGCTCTTGTTGAAGGCCTGTCCCCAGGATTTAACTCTTCATGGTTACCTCTACCAACACTATGTGATGCCGAGACAGAAGGACCAGTATCTCTTGGAATATCAATTACGTGTTCATGACCACTTACGCCCGTTGTCTGTTCCATTATCAGCAAGACCTTGAATTATGATAAGCTAAGCTCCTCACTGTTCAGGAGTAACAGAGGAGAGGAGCAAGCTGCCACATTTCTATGCCCTGCCTGCTGTGTTCCTTGCAAGATACTTAAGTTGTAAAGTCCTTTTGTGCACGCTTCAACAGAAACTCCCAGGCTTCAAAGTAGTCTTGCTGTTAAGATTATCAATGATAGTTGTCCTGCATCAGTAATAATAAAAATACATTAATGTGTCACCATTTGCACACGTGATAAAAATGTACCGTCTTTGAATATCATGGAACCAATCAGCTACAAAAATTAATATCATATATTCATATGTATCAGGAATAACTGCACTAAGTAAAATATGTCCACCTAAAGAGATGACAGTAATTAGGTTGTTTTAAAACAATAAACTCTATAAATGTTACCAGGTAAAAACTGATAAGAAAACTTCCTCTCTTTTGAGTCATATTAACAGTAACACTTTAAAGCTGCATAAATTAACTGTACCGAAATAAAAAAATGATTTCCTGAATTGGGGGGTAAATATGGAAATATAAAACAAAATACATTGAATGAGCGACAGACATGTACATTTGTCGAAGAAGAAATCAAGAAACAGATCTTAAGGACCAACACCCAAAGCAATGTTGAATAAAAAAATCGTGTGACTCGGGACATAAAACATTTCCAAGTAATGGCAACCCCATAAAATCCATGGTCATTTAGATGAGATAGATATCTCTCCAAAGCTATGCCTTCAAACCAGATATTTATGACTTATGACAAACACCATACATCAGAGAATGATACAAGCAAGGGGGCTCCAGCAGAGGCATGGAACATGATGTCTCTTTTAACGGAAGATGGGGATGCAAATCAAGGATGCATGTGTCATGACCTAGAGGCAGTGAAGACAGATGGTTGCATGCATATGGGTGAAGCGGTCGAGGCATTGAGCACCAGAGCTCATCCTAGCCAAACCCAGTTCAGTAACAGCCTAACAGACCAAACCAAAATTCTAATTTGCAACACTATGTTTACAACTTGCCACTGAGTAGACTGTGATTTCTTTCTAGCTTGAGCACAAACCACCATGCAGTCCCAATGCCAACTCCTAATTACAATACTTTCACTGGAGTGAAGAGTAAACAAGTGAGAAACTTTGCATGAATAAACAAATAGTGCATGTAATGATTCCTGATGTCACAGAACGAACAACATAAAAGTTGCCATACTATCCAACAGTGTGAAGCTATGCTCGTAGCTTATTACGTGTTCACAGTGACAACAGGATACAAGTTGCTATTTCACCTGAGTATAGTTCAATTTTGAATCCGTGAAAACAAGGTCAATGTGCAACATCAAACTCAAAATAAAGGAAATAGATATCGAATTGGTGAACAGTAACACATTGCACCTCGTAGTGGGCCTCTACTCAATTAATACCACCGTGGTTAAATCACAACAATAAGATCCGGTCAACCAGTAAATGGGCATATTAGTGAGATAGTCCCTCTGTTACCCTGGAGGGCTAATTCGGCAGGCCCGAGGGATTTTTTCCATTGGCAAGAGCAATTGTACGATTTTCTTTCGATCTTTTCCACTCCCCTGATAATAAAGTAATAATGGAAATTACACTAATTTTTCATTGACCAGAATTAAGGAAGGAGGGAGGAAAAGAGGGTGCAGGTGTGTGATACAAGGCGAATTAAAACCTCCGGCCCAATGAACATGGAATATCTGAAAACCACCTCCGGGCTAGTAGACACTCAAACACATCGAGCACAAAGGTTCTGTTCGGCCCTAGCACAACATCATATGAGACCATCTGACAAATATCACACACCGTGTTTGGTTGGAGGGAATGAGTAGGGAATGGGAATTGGGAGTTGAGAAGGGAGGTGGAAGGGGAACTAAAAGGACGAATTCCCTCAGATTTCTTCTCTAGAGGAGGGCAGGTGATTCACCCAGGTGATAGGGAATTAGAAGAAAAAAAACTCCCCATTTCTTTTGCCAAACACGCTGACAAAGAAATGCGGCGTACCCTAGGTGGGAGAAAGGTATGTTAGCATTTATCATGTCAACATGACATGACAAACCGCTATAAGCTAAACAAACAAACTACCAAACACAAGCCTCAAAATCATGGTTAAATATAGAAGAAACCAGTGAAAGTATGTAATCAGGGTAATCAGAAAATCATGTTCACATCCCCAGGAGCATGATTCAAAATAGGCATCACTAGCAGTTATAAACCCTTAACATTAATGCATGCATGGTAGTATTAACCAGTATGCAGTTCGAATGCCACCACACTAGTTCAATCACATAGGGACAAGGTCCAATCCATCAGCAAAGGGACATTAGTGAGATACAGAGATAAGTTGGGCCATAGCATAACATACATTGAGTACATTTGACAAATAAACTAAACAAACTAACTGCCAGCTTAATCCATAGAATCAAGATTACATTTAGAAGAAACAAATGAAAACTACATAATCATGGTAATCAGCAGATCAAGTTGACATAAGCCACTGGAGCATGATCTAAAATAGGCATCATTAGCAGCTATAAACCCTTAACATTAATGCATAAATGGTACAACATGAAACCGGCAACTGAGAAGGCTGTCTGAGAAAGTAACCACGGATCAATCCAATAATAGGCAGAACAACAGAAAGTACTTCACCCTATTAGCAACTCCACACTGCCACCGTCCCACATGATATTGGAACACTACCGGAAATTAGCCTGAACAATATTACACGGACCGTACCGCATTGACAGCAGAACGACTAAATCTAAGAATAGTCGCAGATCCGCCGAATCGAGAACGTGTCAACACAAGAACGACCTCCGATTTGACAAAGAAATCTTCCGATCCGCGCAAACAAATCGCGCAGGAGAGAGGGTTAAGGGCGGAGATTATTACCACGGCCTTCGAGCGGCACCGCGGAGGGTAGATCGACGGCCCGGCAGCTGGTGTCCCTCTATGTGCAGCTCCGGCGAACTGAACGGCGCCGGCGTGAGAGCAGCAGCCCGGGGGCGCGGTGGCGACTGACCTGACGAAGCAGGCGGCGGTGAGAGGAAGGATACAAGGAAGCGCGAAGGCGACTACGAGAAATACGACGAGGGGGAGGAGGACGGGGGAAGGGGAAGTGTCAACCCTAACCTCTGTGCTCACTGCAAGGCAGCTCGCGCGGCGTGCGAGGGTGTACCGCAGAATCCGGCGACCCGACGGCTCGGTGGGTGCCACTCTGCCGGGTGGCTGCGAGAGCGGCGATCGGGCGGGCGGACGGCGGCGGGGAGTGGGCTGGGCTCCCGGTGGAGTCGGTCCGTGGTGGCGTGGGCGGAGACGGGGGAGGGGTTGGTGGCGAGGGTCTTAACCCATCTCGGATTGGGGAAATATGGTGGATGATGACGATGCCTTCGTCGTCCCGCAAAGCAAGTACAGCGAGTGGGCCGAAAGAGGACGGCGCCACCGGGTGACGAAGGGGCGTCTGGGCCTCGCTTTTCCGGAAATGGTGTGGCCAGGGCCCCCGGGGCGCTAGAGGACAGAAACTGGGCTGAACGGGCCCGGCATGGCGTGCAGAATCGAGAGCGTCCGGTTGCCGGAAACGGTGCACGCCGACGCGTACAGATGGCGCCGTCCCCGAGAGAAGACGCGTTTGCTGACGCAACAAACTTGGGAAGGTTTTGGTACCGTTTGCAGTCTGGAACCATCATCGTGACCACTTCGAGTAACACGCTAACACTGATTGTCTACAACTCCCTCTGTATCAAAATACTGTAGGTACACGTCTCTCAAAAATTAATAAGGGTTTGCATATATTTCAGTTGATTAAGAATTTCTTAACTCTTAATCACCTCAGAGAAGTGTAAATATAGTTTAAAAAAGTACAACTAGAACGAGTTGCAACAGCACATTTCTCCCAAAAAGTGTAACTCATGCACATTTTGTGGGTGACTGAGACATAACTGAGAATTTTTTAAGTCTCAATCACCACAAAAAAGTGCAACTATATTTCAAAAAAAGTGCAACTGGAATGAGTTGCACTTTTCTCGCAGAAAAGTGCAACTCATGCATATTTTTGTGGGTGACTGAGACATAAGAAAAAATCAGGCATCTGAGAATTAGCAAATCCGAATTAATAACTCATGTCATGTAAATCTCATTTGTCTTTTAAGTTTTTATTGTTATCGTAGTCTTAATTAAATGAGTCACTCAAATAATTCATATGGCCAAACTGAAGCGTGCGCATGAAATCTATAGGAGCCACATACACACGACGTCAATTTAAATCCGGGATATTCTTACAATAACTTAGTTGTATTAGCCAAAAATAGCCATTAATTTCATCATTTTCAGAGTCACTATTTCTGACATCCACATCATTCATTTTCGGGTCGACTAAAATAATAGATTTTTGTCTTAAAATATGTCTTACAAACCTGACAAATAGTAATCAGAGATGGTTTTTCCATAATACTATGACATAAAATAAGTATCATGATTATGAACAAAATACCAATTCCGAATTGTCGGACAAAATATCTTCCATCATGTATTTCATAAAATTTAACATCCACAAACCACAAGATGAGTTCGTCATTATTAATGAATTAGAATTATGATTTTTTTGAGAAAATGCTATTTTATTTAACATAATCAATTAAACCAATTATCAATATAATCTATTTTTTGGAACGTGAGGATGCTTAAAATTTTCAAATAGTCCTACGCTAGATGGACAAAAGAAAATATAAAATTTATTTCGTCCGGATTGAAACAGGAGAGATCCCTGCTCTTGGTCTATTTTTAAAAGCCTGAACTTGATAATCATGCATATTTGAAAGTGTATAAGTTCATGACATAATTCACTTGGAAATAAAACACCCACAACACGAACTGGACACATCCCACACTCTAGCTGCCCCTCTCTCTCTCTCTCCTCAAGCTGCGTTGACCCTCCCGTCCACTGCCTCACTGCTGCCGGTGCCGAGGGCCGCCCTCTCACCTGCCTCCCCTCCGCCGGCGAGAGGACCTCGTCCTTCCCTGCCTCCTAGCTTCTGCATAGAGTTCCGCCCTCTTCCCTGCTTCGTCACCGCTGCCGCGACGACCAACCCCTACCATGCCTCCACGCTACTACCGCCCTTTCCTCTCTCCGGTGGCACGCCCCTGGTCTTTACTTCGCCCAGATTCCGGTCACCAAAGAGCCCGAGAAGGAACTGGACATCCTGTGGAGAGCAGGCAGCGCTTAAGCTCGGCATGCTCTTGGCAGGCCTGGCGACCTTGAGCTAGGCGCCGACGGAGGTCATCCACATCGTCATACTCGTACTTTTGCTTGAAGAGGTACCTTAATCTCATTCTGCCACCAGGCTCGTTTGTTGCTGTACCAGAAGGGTGCGCAACTGGAAATGATGGTAGATATGTAAAGGGAATTGCTTTGTTCGATTTTGGTTGAAGTACTAATTTTTCATTCAATCTATAGCACTACCAGATGCAACCTAACATTGATCTATTTAAATACTTCAGCGGTAGAATGATTGGCATATGGATTTAGGTATTACAAGTTCAACCGAGCTTACGGATGGCACCCGCCGTGTTCGGGGCCGGGTTCGCCCCCCCCCCCCCCCCCCCATACCCGCCCCCGCCACCCGCCTCCATACCCGCCGTCGGGTCCGTTTCCCCACCAGACCCGCGACCCGCCAGGTTTGCAGGACCCGACGGGGACCCGTGAGAGAGGACAGGGGCGGCGAGCGGCCATGCTTAACAGCGGTCGGCAGAGGGTGTCGAAGACGAGGCCGTGCAGAAGGGTGCAGGCCGGCGGATCTCATCTCCACTTCTTGCAGGTGCAGGCCGGCGGCAAAGGGTGCGTGATGCCAGGGGATGATGCTTGGCTAGGGGCGGCGGCGGGAGTGGGATCTGGGGAGGCTCGTGGGGAGGATGCATGGCTTGGGGCGGCGACGGGATCTGCAGAGGGGAGAGAGAGGGAGCCGGTGGGGATTGGAGAGAGAGGGAGAGGGAGACGATGGGGAGGCGCGCGTGCTTGCGCGAGAGTGAGCCAGAGAGGGAGACGATGGGCTGGTGGCTTGTGCGTTGACTCGTTGAGGGTTGCGTGCTTGTGGAGTTGTGGTGTGGCCCGTGGTGTGGGATGTGAGGTTAGGGTTAGGAGTTAGGACTTAGGATTAGCGGGTCTGCGGGTTGGTGGGTCCGGGTTTGGCACCCCCATACCCGCCTCCGCTAGACCCGGCGGGTCTGGATCTTTACCGCTAAGCAGCCCCGTGGGTGCAGTTCGCCACCAAACCCTCCCCATTTAGTGCGGGTACCCGTCGGGTTAGCGGGTATCGGGTACCCATTGCCATCCCTAACCGAGCTGCATGTGAAGTGAATTTGCATGACAAAGGAAACTCAAGAAGGCAAATATCAGATGTTCTTGGGGTGACAAATGGGTGCAAAATATTGTCAATGTCAAACTGGCAACCAAAAGAGCTGAAAAAGTAAGTATTTTATCTTTTGTTTATTTTCTAACGTATTAGCCATACTACTGCTATGGACTATATGCTTTTGCAAGAAGAGAACTTTCGCCAGCTCTTATATTAGCTACAGAACTGTTTTCCACTGAAACCTATCAAATCCCTCCTCCATTTGAAATCTGTAATGCATTTTCTGTCTAGTTGTTTAATTAGGTAGGACATATATGCAAACTTGCATGTGGAATTGCACAAGTTCTTGACAGCAAATAGAACCTATGTTCGACAGCAAGCACTAAAGAAGCTTTGTTGTATTGTTTTGGATACAGAGACCATCTAGCAAAGTAGAATGTGCCAGCAGTTCTGTTGTCCTTCTTTTGCATGATTCTGCTATTGTTTCTTGATACATAAATTATTGGTAAACTCAGTATTTATGATCAAAACAACTCTGAAAAACTTAACATATAAGTAGGAAGGAGTGAAAACTCAAATAGAACCTATGTTTGGCAGCAAACACTAAAGAAACTTAGTTATATTCTGCTGACCATAGTAAAGTGAATCTATAGCTATTGAACACCATCGTCAAATACATTCAGCACTGAATAGCAAAGCGAAGAAGTCATATTGGCAAACAAAGTTCAGACATCCCATGTTGGCTGAGAGAGAGGTATGCATGCACGTGCAGCACGTCTATACAATCATCAAAAATATTTCGTGTACCAATATGAAATCAACAAAAAGATTCAGAAATTCGGTACCAGTAATAGGATATGGTTAAAAAAATCAAACCAGTTTGTCAAGTCCTGAGAAATAAAGCTGCCAATAGAGATTGTAGAATGACCATAGAATCATCTCCGTCGGATTAAAAAATGTAAGCCCCAACCGATATTAATTTACTTCGGAACTTCGGAAGCCTAACAATCATCAAATGTTTTATGTTCAATAGCAACCAATCAATTTGTTAGGGCTTGTGAAACAAAGCTAATAATAGAGATTACTGTAGACCGTAAATCATCTATCTCATTTGAGAAGCATACATCTCCTCAATCAAACACAAACTCCATGCCCATGCTCTGATGTGCATTGTGTCAGTCTGAACAAAAAACATATGAATAAGGACTATTGTCCAACCTAAATCTCAACCCTGCCTACTTAGGCTCTCAAATCTCTTAACTCCGGTACCAATCCATATCTCAAATAAAATCAGTAAAAAAAATAACACACTATAGCGCCGCTAGTACGCTATATCGTGTTGAGAGTTGTCTCACAAATAAATTAGTGTACAATGCCTCGTTAATAGCACGCTATAGCATGATATAGCACTACAATTCATTTTTCGTCAAACCATTCATGCATTCCTTTTACCAGCAGCACGCACAGAAGAACAATCATACTCCCGCTAATGCATAAACAAAGAGTTGTATGGCCACCATATATACAGAAGTACAGATAACATGGTATTAGCACATAGGTAGAATAATATTTTTAGAATATGTGTGATTGATACGTGTCAAACGTATCTATAATTTTTTATTGATCCATGCTTGTTTTATGTCATTGTCACATGTTTTTGCCATCTTATTATATCATTTTAAGGCATTCTATTGGACTAACCTATTGACAAGATGACTACTGCCAGTTCCCTATTTTTGTCATGTTTTGTTGCAGAAAGTTACTTCTGAAAATATTCTCGGAATTGGACGAAAATTTAGGGGGATTTTTTATTGGACAAATGAAGACCGGAGCCAAAAGGGCGACCCAGGGGGCAGCCCATAGGCCAGGGGCGACCTGTGGCCGCGGCCTAGGGTCCACCCGCAGGTGGGGCCCATCCCTGCCCTGTGGGCCACCTCTCGGCCGCCTCCGACGCCTATAAAATCATCCCCAACGAAAAAACCCTAACCCCCGAAGGATTTTCCCAAATACAATACAAAGCTCTGCCTCCATTGCCGACAAGTTTCAGGGGTTCAGAAGGTCCTGTTCCGCTACCCTGCCGGGACGGGGATCGACCGCTGGAGCCATCTCCATCAACACCGCTGCTTCCCGTGATGAGGAGGGAGTACTCCCTCACCGGGGCTGAGGCTTATACAAGTAGCTATGTGGTTATCTCTCTCTCCCTTATGATGTGATCTTCGTTGTGATCATGAGCTTTGTTAGTATAGTTGAATACATGATGTTTCCCTATGTGTAATGGATATGATTTTGCTCAAGTGGTGTCATCTAGTATAAGTTCAGGAGTCACCGTTGTGATCTCGGTGACAGTGTGGGTGTCGTGTGTGACTCTAATGATAAAAGCTTAGAGGGATCTTCATCATGAGTTTGTTCTTTATTATTGTTGGATTTAATAGATCATGAAGTTTCGTGATGCTTGTGTTATTGAAGAAAGAGACTATTCAAGAAATAGGTTGTGGTGTTATTGAAGAAAGAGACTATGCTTGTGTTATTGAAGAAAGAGACTATTCAAGAAATAGGTTGTGGAGCTTATGTCTCTCTTTTATTCTAAATTTTATCCTCTTCATGAAATTCATCAAGATAGAAATTATATCTATAATTTTTGGACACATGATGGAGAGAGCATAGCTCAAGCTTGGGGGAGATTAAAATCATTAATACTTAAATGCCCTGACCATGAGCTTTCCAAGGATATCATTGTTAATAAATTTTATGCAAGGCTATCTCGTCATGACAAGGAAATACTTTATGCTTCTTCTATGGATTCTTTTACAAGTAAGAAGATTGATGCTAAATGGGATCTTATTGAAAATATTCAACAAAACATTGAAGATTGGGAGATCGACAAAGGTAAAGAGTCAGGTATAAATTATGAGTATGATTGCATTAAATCTTTTGTTGAAACTGATAGTTTTAATAAGCTTAGTGCTAAGTTTGGACTTGACTCTCATATAGTTGTTGATATCTATAAATCTTTTTCTTCTCATATTAATATTCCTAAAGAGAAATGGTCTAAGCATCGTGAACCTTTTAAAGACATTTGCAAATAAAATGAAATTGTTAATGATGATTCAATAGACAAGATCCAATCTCTACAAATAATGTTTTATATAAGCATGTTAATTTTTGTGGAGTGCATAGACCTTGTGAAAGCACTCGGGTTGAAGAAGATAAATATTGTAAGCAACATAAGCATGAAAGAACTAGCAAATGGCTTAAGGATTTATATAAATTTGCTAGAGACTTAAATGACCTCTATCCTTTTATGTGTGAGCTTTGCAATGAAGAAGGTCATTTTAATTTCCAATGCTCGTACTTTAATGATAGAACTATTATCTAGTTTTGTGATAACATGATCATCTATAGTCTTTATGCTGAACTTAATTTATTTTTGGGGTGTGAAGAGTTATCAGAAAAAACTTCTTGGTTAGATAGGAGTACTTTTGGGACGAATAGCATTCTTCAGGGAGCTTATCATTATTGTGTTGTGAATTGCCATGACAATGCTTACATTGCAAAAATTAGAAAAGATAGCACTTCACCAAAGTATAAAAGGAAAAATGTTTCTTATGTTGCCAATAATGAAAGGGAGAGATTCTCCCAAGTTTCTCCTGCCTTTTCTAATAATGAATCAGATTATGTGGAGAAGCTTCCTTTCCAACCACTCCCTCCTAAGGTGGTGGTGAAGAAGAAGAAGAAGAAGAAGAAGAAGAAGAAGAAGAAGAAGAAGAAGAAGAAGAAGAAGAAGAAGAAGAAGAAGAAGAAGAGAGGGAGGAGTAAAAAGAAAGAGGAAACAGTATCATCCCCTAAGCATATTTCTCCCATCATGGTTGTTCCTAATGAGTATGAATCAAAAATTATTGAAGATGATCCGCTTGATTGTATTTATTATTATCTTGATGTTAAGTCTATAGGCACTATTGAAGAAGATCATGTTATGCCTATTACTTATTGTGATGATCATGATTGGGAAAATAATACTACTTATGATCTTGAAAATATTTCTGGCACCAATTTTGAAAATGATGATATTGATAATTGTTATACTGTTGGGAATATTCATGTTTCTTCTAATCATAATGTGGAAAACCCCAAGCTTGGGGATGATGGGTTTGAAAATCCTTTTGGTATTGAAAGTCATGATGATTTGTTTACGAAAATATATGCTTGGAAAGATGACTATCCCCTTGCTTATGATGATATTATGCCTCCAATTTTTGATGATTATTGTGATGATAACTATGCCATAAAGAATAATGTTAATCATCCTTACGAGACTTGTCATAATTATTACTCTCCTACTGAACATCATCTTTCTAATATACAATTAGTCTATCATGTCCAAGTTCTATATGATAGTCCTACTCTCAATGCTACTAATAATAAAGATTTTACTTATGTGGAGAGTAATAATAATACTTTTATGCATGTGAATCATGAGAAAAATGCTTTATGTGATGATTATGTTATTGAGTTTTCTTATGATTCTACTGAAAGTTATTATGAGAGAGGGAAGCGTGGTTATATAAATTTTCATCTTATGAAGTTTCCCCTCTTTATGTTGAAGGTTTTAATGTTGCACTTGCTTTGCCTTCCTATGCTTAATGATATATGCTCCAATGATTTATTTTCTTACAAGATGTCTATGCATAGGAAGATAGTTAGAATTAAATGTGTTTGATATTTTCTTCATGATGCTCTCTTTTGCGTTCCAACTCTTATTCTTATGAGAGCATCATTAAAATTATCATGCCTAGCTAAAAGGCTTAAAAGAAAAGCACTCTTGGGAAGCAACCCATGTTTTCTTTTCTTTCAGTTTGTTTTTTATTTTCTTGAGTCATGGAGTTATTGCCTCTGTAGCAACTTCATTGTATCTTTTTTTTTTGCAAAGTTTAGCCTCTAATGCATTGAAAGTGCGAGGTATTGTTTTGATGTCCAGAAACAGATTTCTGTCCTTCACTGTTCGAAAATCCAGAAAATCCTTGAATTTTATCTTTTTATGATATTTTTATAAAGCAATCCTGATATTTTTATCTATGATTCGTTAGTTTTGAGTTTTCTGATTTGAGCTACAGAAGTGCCTCAATTTTTTTTAAATCTTTACAGACTGTTCAGTTTTTGACAGATTCTGCTTTTATTTGTATTCTTCTCTTTTAGTATCGTCAAATGTGATACTCTAGAGGTGAAGTGTCATATTGAGGCTTAGTAAACAGTAGTTAATGCCCAATAAAGTTGTTTGCAATTTTTCTTGAGTTGAACACATGTGCATTTTAATTTATGAGCACTAACCCTCTAATCAGTTTATGAGAAGTTTTGTGTGAAGTGAGTTTTTAAGTTCCAAAGGAGAGGATAATTAAGAAATTGAAGATGGATCAGAGCTCAAGCTTGGGGATGCCCCCATGGCACCCCCTCTGAATATCAAGAACCATCAAGCGTCAAAGCTTGGGGATGCCTAAGGCATTCCCTCCTCTTCATCGACTATCATGTGGTCGTCTTCGTTGAACTAAGTTTTTATCACTTTACATATTATGTGCTATGCTTGGAGCATCTTTTTGCTTTCAGTTTTGTTTGTTTGTTTGCTGGTCATATCCTTGTTGGATCCTAGCTTTATTTGTGTGGGAGAGAGACACGTTCCGCTTTTTCATTTGAATACTCATTTGCTTCGCTTATATCTTGTTGAGTATTCTTATCTACTGTTTGTTTGCTAGTAAGCTCTAGCTTTTATCTTGTTTAGAGCTGCTAGTTGTTGATGGTAAACTCTCTTGTTCTTCACTTATACTTGCTGGAGAGTTGTTATTGATAAATTGCTTGAATTGTCAAAGTGACAAAATGCTACCCATGTGATATTGGAATGAAATGAAAGACTGTATAGTCTTGTAGATCATTGTGTGGATACTTGATGCTTCTCATTTGTTTTTAGATATTAAGATGAATGCTTAAACTTGCTGGTTATTTGAGTGGAAATATATTAGTGAAGAAATACAGTTAAAAGCTTGAAACTGTGTGGTGTTTCGTAGTTGTTAATTCATAAAGCTAATCTTTTCATCAAAAGAACTGTTTGGTCAACAAGGGAGACAGTATGGAGTGTTTATGGTTATGATTGGCTAATGTCTTATGTTACTCTGTTACCGGTTAATGTTGGATGTTTGCTTCAAATACCATTTTTGCTAAGCCTAAAAATTCGTACTGAGTGTAGAGTTCACTCGTGCATCCAAATCCCAAAACCAAACTATCTTGCCAGCTGAGTCCACCATATCTACCTACGCATGGTATTTCTTGCCATTTCAAGTAAATTTTTTGTGTGCTATCTTTAAAATATTCAAAATACTCCTTTTTGTGTATCTGTTTTTAAGCTCATGAGGAAGCAGTAGAGAGCTAGATATAACTTGTGACAAGCAAGATCATTTCCCCCCTTTCACTCGGTGTCGATGGTTTACGTCTTCACTTGAATCAACCCGAGAACAGCTTAAGCAAAATATAAATACAACTCACCATTCTCCTTCGCACAATGAAAATCTGAGAAATCAGCTCTAAACATTGGACAGTGGTGAAACCAAGGAGAAAGAGGAATGCACTCGTTCCTCTAAAACCAGCTGCTCTCACAGGTCTAAAAGCCTTGCTTGTTATGGGGGACTAGATAGCTTCTCTATTGTGAAATCGTTGACGAAAGCATGCATCTCTCAAAATTGTTTAACTTCTGTTTTATAAAACTAAAAAGCTCTACCACATGACTAATCTCTGCTTCCCTCTGCGAAGGGCCTTTCTTTTACTTTTAATGTTGAGTCAGTTTTCCTTTTCCTTCTATCTCCACCGAAGCAAACATATAGCATTGACCCTGGGTATCATTGATCATATTGCATCGTCAGATTAAACGTGAATCTTTATATTGACTTTACCGTTGAAAGTTGAATCTTTTTGCTAATACTTACATCTTCTTTGTTTTGATTCTCAAACACTTTTGTTGTGGAACTATTACCTTTGAGAATTAGTCAAATATGTGGGTCACATTGTTTTCTTGTCTTTAACGTACTATTTATGAAAGGTTTCGCTTGAATGATTCAACTTGGTTATTCATTGCTTTCTTACTATCAACTATAAACAATTTTGTTGTATCACTTCATTCACATCCTATGCTTTACATTACTATCTTGATCAAGATTGTGTTGGTTGCATGTCTCATTAAAAATTATTTTGTTATCACTTACCTACTCGAGGACGAGTAGGAGTTAAGCTTGGGGATGATGGTACGTGTCAAACGTATCTATAATTTTTGATTGATCCATGCTTGTTTTATGTCATTGTCACATGTTTTTTCCATCTTATTATATCATTTTAAGGCATTTTATTAGACTAACCTATTGATTAGATGCCTTGTGCGAGTTCCCTGTTTTTGTTGCAGAAAGTTACTTCTGGAAATATTCTCAGAATTGGACGAAAATTTACGGGGATTTTTTATTGGACAAACGAAGACCGGAGCCAAAAGGGCGACCCAGGGGGCAGCCCACAGGCCAGGGGCGACCTGTGGCCGCGGCCTAGGGTCCACCCGCGGGTGGGACCCGCCCATTCCCTATGGGACACCTCTCGGCCGCCTCCTATGCCTATAAAATCATCACCGACGAAAAAATTCTAACCCCCGAAGGATTTTCCCAAATACGATACAGAGCTCCGCCGCCATCGCCGACAAGTTTCGGGGGTTCAGAAGGTCCTGTTCCGGCACCCTGTCGGGACGGGGATCGACCGTCGGAGCCATCTCCATCAACACCGCTGTTTCCCGTGATGAGGAGGGAGTAGTACCTCACCGGGGCTGAGACTTATACAAGTAGCTATGTGGTTATCTCTCTCTCCCATGATGTGATCTTCGTTGTGATCATGAGCTTTGTTAGTATAGTTGAATACATGATGTTTTCCTATGTGTAATGGATATGATTTTGCTCAAGTGGTGTCATCTAGTATAAGTTCAGGAGTCACCGTTGTGATCACGGTATCTCGGTGACAGTGTGGGTGCCGTGTGTAGCTCTAATGATAAAAGATTAGAGGGATCTTAATCATGAGTTTGTTCTTTATTATTGTTGGATTGAATAGATCATGAGGTTTCTTGATGCTTGTGTTACTGAAGAAAGAGACTATTCAAGAAATAGGTTGTGGTGTTTGTTAGTACTATCTTTGGATGCGGATAGTGACAGCATGAAGTGTCCATAGATGTGGAATACGAACTTTAAGGTGTGCTTTTCGTAGCACTACACAATTCTCATCCTATTTGATCCACGAAAGAATAATCTCCGAGTAACGTCTACCATGCATGTGTTTTTGTGGGAACTTGATGAGGACATCCCAACTACAGTTACAACCACTAGTCCTACCACTGCACAAATACAAGGACCTATTACTCGAGCTCGTGCACGTCAACTAAATTATCAGGTACTTTCGTTTCTTGGAACTATTCCAAATTTACATGAGAATATGCTACTGCCTAAAACCGATGTGTTTGTTACACTTAGGAATAATGGACCTAGCGAGGAGTTGATGAACAAGTATTGGAGCATGATCGTCCATGGAGATGGCAACAAGCATACGAGGGTTGAAGATGACGCCACACATGGAGATTCGAGGGTTGTGAAGCCACTATAAGGGAACATGAAGTCATGGACGAAATATTCAAAGATCACACTTCATATTTTCGTCCATAGCATTATATGGTGCTGCGTCACCTCTATTTTTGGGCCAGGCCCATGTATTTTCGAGATACCTTTTCATAGGCTGTTTTTAGAGTCCGTATTGATGGGGAAACCGACTAGGAAGGAATTCGGCCCCTTTTCCAAGGCTGCACGAATTTCCCCTAAGTTTCCCTATAAATACCCCCCAAGGTCGTCACTTTAGGGTTTGGGTTTTGTTTAGTCAAAAGTTAGCTAGCCGTCGCTGCAACTTCGCCGTACTTCGTTTGTGCCAGATCGGCCAGACAAAGACCGCCCTTCGGAACCCCACTTTCATCTATAATCATTCATATTCGCAATATTCAGATTGCCAATTGATTGTTCTTGCTTGTTCTTTGATTGCCTGCAGGAATAGACCTTAGTTGGTTTGGTCGATCGTGCTTCGGCGCTGTCATAAACCTTCCCGGAGTTGGTGTAGCGATTGCTAAGGCACAGCGTCCTCGCACGTTTGTAGTCGGATCGTTAACGTTGACGCCACCCAAATCGATATTTATCATCTCATCAAAAGATCGGACACCTCTGTCTCTATCAAGTGGTATCAGATTTCAGGTTGATCGGTGAGATTTACAGTTTTACTAGTGTAGATTGCATCTATTTTCTTCATACCTACAGTCCACAAAAAAGCCAAAAAAATATTAGGGTTAGATCATCCTGTCCTAGAACCAGTCCGGGCCTATTGCATATTCTTTTCAGTGCATTGCATCGTTGATTCTTCGTCTGCATCGTTGTGTCGAGTTGCTGGTCTTAGTGTCTAGTCACTTAGAGTTTCGAGTTCGAATCACATCTAGTCATTGCTGCTGCCGCACCATCTTCCACGCTTGCAGATCATCTTCCGCCATCACCTGTCCACCACCATCATCCGCCGCAACCCTCCGCCGCCAACACCAACCACCGCTACTCCATTATACCTCGACGTACCATACCCCTACCGCCATACCAATTAGGGTTAGGGTTTTGGGAGAGTCCTTTTCAGTTTGTTTCCTTACCCGCCAAGTCTGCGTTAACGAGGTAGAGTTCATCTCTGTAACATCCCAAAATTTCAAAAATTGCATTTCATGCATATCATGGCATCATTCATGCATTTAATCATTTGTGGTTGTTATTTTCTCAAAAAAAATTATTTCATCTATTATTCTTCTCCTTTTAAGAAAAATGCCAATAAAGGCCATTTTAATGCCAATGGCATTCTTGTAAATAAAGTTGTGTAAAATAGTTTGCTTTTGAGTTATTCTGGTAAATATTTTAATTACAAAATTTTACAAATTTATTTCATAATTTGGGGCTTGTATTTTAAAAGTTATTCGCAATTTCAGAAAAGCAATAAATAAAAACAATAAATAAAAAGATGACATCATGCTGACGTCATCGTCTCTTCCTCTCCCGTTCGTGCCCATCAATGGCTGAAACGGCCGCACCCCGCCCCTCCGATTCCCGGCGTTATGCCGCACCCCTCGCCCTCCCACCTTGCCTCTCTTATAGCCCTCCTCCTCCTCTTCCTTTTGCCCCACACCGCACCACCCGAGCGCCCCCTGGCTGCCCATACGGGAGCCCGCAAGCCCGCCGTCGCCGCCGACCGAATCCGCCGTTTCCGGTGAAGTCCGGCGCCCCCGCGCCTTTTCTTCTCTCCCTCTCTCTTCATCTCTCTCTCGCGCATCTCCTTGACGTGGTCCCGTGTGTTTTCGCGCAGGAAATCGACGGGAGCATCCACGACCTAGTTCGGCCGCCGCCATCTTCGACTCCGGCGAGAAATCCCCGCCGCGCCGGAGCTCCAAGTCGCCGTCCGCTTCGCCACCACGTCCGCCTCGAGCTCCTGCACGCTGTGGTGAGCTCCACTTGCCCCCGCGGCCTCTGGACACGCCGGAACGCGCGTGCCGGCCCGTCGCCGCCGCTCGGCTAGGGTTCCGGCGAGGTCGCGCCGCCACCTCCGGGTCGTTCCAATCGGGATTGTTGGATCTTGATCGGACGGCTCCTTTTTATTTCTTTTTACCGAATCGGTATCGGCCAATCAGAAGACGCCACGTGGCCCGAATCACCCAAACTTCAAAAATCCATATCTTTTGAACCATTTATCCAAATTCAATGATTTTGATGTCTATGGATTCAACAATTTGTGTAGAGTACAGTGGTGCAATAAAATTTCACTTTTGATACGTGCACACACTTGGTATTTGTAGAAACCCTAAAACCTTGTTTTGGCCATATCTTGAGTTTTACAAATCCAAATTGAGTGATCCAAATTGCAGAGGCCTTGCCTAGTTGACCTCTGTCCAGTAGAGATGTTTTCCAAATTTTTATAAAATGTTTTATTACAGAAAACTATAAAATCCTTGTAATTGCCCTTTATGGGTGTTTTAAAAATGATTTAATATCTAAAATTGTTTAAAACTTGTCTTGTGGCATCATGCATATAGCAATAACCAGGGAACAATAATATGATTTACTTGTGTTGTGTGTCTTTTGCACACACTCATGCATGGCATATATTTTTTTGTATTGCTATAATAGTATGGTTGCTTATTTGTGATTTGTGATATTTGTTAGATTATTCGGAGGGACCCGGTTACTCTTGTGGTTGTTGCTCCTGCTCAGCTAGTTGCCAAGGCAAGTGATACTCCAGCATAAAAGTCCTATTATTTTATTATTTGCATTTAGTTATTTCTGTAGAATGCATGATAGGTGTATTACTATTATGCTATGCAGACCTGTTTAGTATACACCCTTTTTCCTGTTGGTCTAGGTACCCATTAACTTGGTAGATGTTAGAACTGCAATGCAAAATGTTTTATTGTAGTATGGAAGGATAAAAACTCTACTAATTTAATGAACTACCTGGGTGGCAATTGGTTTTGCTCTATTGGTGGTCAAAGTTGAGTGGCTGCTCAGGGCCATTTCCATGGTTATACCTGAGTACGTGCACTTGTGAACGGCCACCCAGGAACAAAGAGATTCGATGTCACTCTGCGTTTAGATTGCTTCCAGTGCAGCCACTAGTCATATGGGCTCTGTCTTGATTGACTAAGTTGAGTGGACCCGACCGGACGAACAAGCAGATGTAGGGGTTGTAGGTGGGTATTGTTCGGACAGGTGTACGGGTAAGCTCTTCTGAAAGATCTCGTCTCGACTCTCTCCTTTCCTTCTCACTAATTGAGTGATTAGGAAGTTTGGGTTAGTTGAGTCTAGTGGGGAAAGTGCCACAAACTCTCGAGAGTAGTAAAACTATGATCATAGCCGTGTCCCCGGTTACGAACAATTTTGAGCAGCTGGACAAGGATGTCGATGGAGAATCTCACCATTCCAATTTCTTAAATAAAATTTTGATGGGTGAACAAGGGTACAAATGGGACACTGGATATATTCCAGGAATTGCCTCATTTGGCACTGGAATGTATACCAGGAAATTGTCTCGACTAGAGGGGAAAGAAAATATTTGAGAAAGCTAGGATAAAATTGGCTTTATGTAAAGAGCCTTGAGATCCACCAGCCAAATAAGCATATAGGTCTTAGAGTTTGCCATTATGAGTCCACAAGTGTCACTTGCCAGATCCATTCCAATGGTTCTGAACAATTTTTGGCTGCAACGCTTTTACTATTGCAGATTGTTCGGACGATGAGTAAGGTGCGTGATAGGGATTCGAGTCTACAACCGACATGTTCGCCTGTGGCGCATGAAGATGATGGAGACTCCATGCTTAATATTTATTTCCGCTGTTTACTCTAAATAAAGCTAGCTTTGAGCTATGCACTTTGTAATCGAAAACTACTTTGAATTCTGGATCATGCGTGTAATAAGATGATGCACTGTTATGGTATTTCATCCTGTACTGTGTGTGCTAGCGAGTCGATCCAGGGACTAGCACTATACACAAGTATCTTGTCTATTTTAAAAGGCAAGGTCACTACAGATGGTATCAGAGCAATGTGTTGCCTGTAGGTTCGAAACCCTAGGTTTGGATAGATATAGGTTGACCCTAGGAATTCAAAAATTTATTTCCTGCATTTTAAAACTTTACTAAGTTATTTCAATCAATTATTTTTGACTAACCATCGTAATACTTGTTCTGATTCTTTTTCTCTAACCTTTGTGTAGATGTCCGTCTTCACCCACATGAGAGTTCCGACCGACGATGACACCTGTGTCTTCGGTAGACAGCTGATGGGTATCTGCAGAGTTCTGAGCCTCGTTCCTCCTATCTTCAAGGGTAGAAGGGTGCCTTCTGATGTACCCACAGTCCACCGCTGGGAGATTGAGACTGAGGTATTGCCTAGGCCTATTGGTACACCCACTGCGCCGATTGTTTTCAAGAAGAAGTACACCTCTTGGGGGACCGGACTTTTGATGGCGAAGCAGGAGGCTTTGTCCCGTATCTGTGAGCAGTACTTCGAGCTTTTACCCCCAGAGTCTATCTATCGTCGCTTCGGCAAGCGTGACGCCCAGGGTATGCCCTACTGGACCATGGAGGGTCGCAAGGACTTGGATATATTTGAGCTACACTTGGAGGATCTGGAGACGCTACTCTACAGGACTGGGTATGAGTTACGTGCGGAGATGATGGTTCTAGACCAGGCCAAGGAGCTGGTCGAGGCGCAGAGAGTGCAGATTGAGACGGCTGAGGAGCTAGCAGAGGCACAGGAGGCCAAGAAGCAGAAGCTCATGGAGGATAACCAGAAGCTGTAGGCAGAGAATCTCAAGCTAGGGAACAAGGTGGACCAACAGCAAGCGATGATAGCAGCCCTGCAGGAGCAGTGTGCCCGTCTCGCCAAGGAGTCAGCTGGCGAGCAATCGGAGGAAGACCCCGAGGAGAGAGTCATGTACACCACTGATGGTGAGGAGGTCTCGGTTGAGGAGTGGAAGGCAAGGAAGGCGAGTTCTGGACAGAAGCGCCGCAAGACTGAAGCCGCCGTGGAGTTTCTTGCCAGGATCCAGGACGAGTAGTTGCCCACCTCTCCTAAATAAGTCGTTTGTCGACAATAACCTTTCATATTGACCTACCAGCTTGTGGTATGGCAGTACCTTCGTACTTGTTCGCACAACCTTGTTACGTTGCCAAATAAACGCTTAGTACGGTTTTCTCAAAAAAATGTCTAAGTGTTTAATTTATGTTTGTTGTTAATTGCTTGTATGGGTAGAATTTTTTTTTCTCTAGATCTTTCTATCTCTACTCATCTATTCTTACACAACAGATGCCTCCTCGTCGTGATCCCGAGAACGATGCAATTCAGCAACTGATAGCAGCTCAAGCCCAATTGATGCAGATGATGACGCAGTTCATTGCGCATGCACAGAACAACAATAACCCACCGCCACCGCCACCGCCACCACCGCCACCTCAAGCTGACAGGCTGGCTAGGTTTCTGAGGCTCAAACCCAATAAGTTCTCAACCGCAACTGAGCCAATCGTGGCAGATGATTGGTTGCGCTCAATTAGTAAGGATCTGGTGACATGTGAGTGCACTGACACGGAGAAAGTAAGGTTCACTGCGCACTTGCTTGAAGGGCCAGCAGCCCAATGGTGGGATACCTACCAGATCACTCACCCACTGGAAGGACTGACGTGGGAGACTTTTAAGGAGGGTTTTCGCAATGCACACATTTCCACGGGTATTATGAACTTAAAGAAAGAGGAGTTCCGTAGCCTGAGGCAGGGTAACAGGTCGCTCAAGGAGTATATGGATGACTTCTACACGTTGTCTCGTTACGCTCCTGAGGACATTGACACCGATGGAAAAAGAAGGGAGAAATTCCTTAGAGGGCTATGTGATGAGCTAAAGATCCCTTTGTCAGTAGCTTATGCCCCAAATTACCAGACCCTCCTTGATCAAGCAGTAACACTGGAGGACAATATGAAGAAGGCTGAGAACCGTAAGAGGAAAAATACTGCCAACAAGTACTACACTGAACCTTCATATAAGAGACACTCGTCCTATGAAGGCAATAGTGGATATAAGCATGGAAATCATCATAGTGGAGGAAAGAACCACAAACACCATGGACATACCCACCATGGTGGACTCAAAGGAGGTAATGGAGGATTCAAGGGGAATGCTCACAATGGACACCAAGGAAACAACATTGGTAATGGGCAGCATCGCCCAAATTCTGAGACTAAGAAGGATATCAGTCAGGTGTTATGTTTCAAATGCAAGAACAAAGGACATTATGCAACTAAGTGCCCAGAAAGGAAGACCGAGGGAGCTGCCAAGCCCAACCCTTTCCAGAAAGGCCAAGTAAACCACGTCAACGTGGAAGAGATATATGATGAACCTGATGCCGTGATAGGTACGTTCCTACTCAACTCCTTTACAGCATTAGTTTTATTCGATACCGGAGCATCACATTCATTCATATCAAGAGATTTTGTTAACAATAATGAGTTACCCACGAAAACCATGAGAAATCCCATGAGGGTAAATTCTCCAGGGGGAGAAATGTTAGTACATTCTTGGTGTAGGAAATTGGATTTAAAGATTGGGAAACATCATTTTCCAGTTGATCTAATCATCCTAGAATCCCAAGGTCTGGATGTCATACTAGGGATGGATTGGATGACCCGTTTTGAAGGAGTTATAGACTGCGTAGACAAAGTGATTTCACTCACTACCCCGGAGAAGAAGAGGATCAGATTTAAGTCCAAATTCAATGTGAGACAGGTTAAGCTAAATTCTCTTAAGGGGGTTAGCCTTGAAGAGGTACCCATAGTGAGAGAATATTCTGACGTGTTTCCGGAAGAATTGCCGGGAATGCCACCAGATAGAGAAGTGGAGTTTCTCATCGAGTTAGTACCAAGCACGGGACCCATAGCCAAGAGACCTTATCCAATGGCCGTGGATGAGTTAAAAGAGCTCAAGAAGCAGTTGGATGAACACCTACAGAAAGGATTTATTCGCCCAAGCTCATCACCTTGGGGAGCACCGATATTATTTGTCGAGAAGAAGGATAGTACACAGAGGCTAGTTACAGACTATCGGGCGCTAAATGAAGTAACCATCAAGAACAAGTACCCAATACCTAAAATCAATGATCTGTTTGATCAGTTAGAGGGTGCTTGTGTGTTTTCCAAGATCGATTTGCGGTCAGGGTATTTTCAAATGAAAGTTCGAGAACTCGATATACCAAAGACGGCGTTCACTACCAGATATGGACTATATGAATATACGGTGATGCCATTTGGACTGACCAATGCGCCAGCTTATTTTATGAACATGATGAATAAAGTATTCATGGATTTTCTGGATAAGTTTGTTGTTGTATTCATTGATGACATACTCGTCTACTCCAAGAGTCACAAGGAACATGAGGAACACCTGCACCGAGTGTTACAGAGACTCGGGGAGCATAAGTTATATGCCAAATTTAGTAAATGTGAATTTTGGTTGGAGGAAGTTGGTTTCCTAGGCCACGTAGTGACGAAGGAAGGAATTGCAGTGGATCCTGAGAAGGTGTCTGCAGTAACTAACTGGGAACCGCCAAAGAATGTTGGTGAAATCCGAAGTTTCTTAGGTTTGGCGGGGTATTATCGGAGGTTCATTGAAAATTTCTCTAAGATAGCCAAGCCTATGACGGAACTTTTAAAGAAGAATAAAAAGTTTGAGTGGTCGGAGGCATGTGAGAACAGTTTTCAAAAATTAAAGAAACTTTTAGTTTCAGCCCCCGTGTTGTGTTTACCGGATCTGGAGAAAGACTTCCAAGTATTTTGTGACGCTTCAGGTCAGGGTTTGGGAAGTGTACTAATGCAAGGAGGCAAAGTAGTATCCTACGCGTCAAGGCAATTAAAGAAACATGAAGTGAACTATCCAACGCATGATTTAGAATTAGCATCTGTGGTTCACGCTCTGAAGACTTGGAGGCATTATCTGATGGGCAAACGTTGTGAAGTATTCACTGACCACAAAAGCCTAAAATATATCTTTACCCAGAAAGAACTGAATATGAGACAACGGAGATGGTTAGAACTCATCAAAGATTATGATCTGAGTTTACAATATCATCCAGGAAAAGCTAATGTAGTTGCCGATGCGTTGAGTCGTAAGGTCTACGTCAACGGACTCACAACAGGAGAGTTACCAGAAGAATTATGCAAAGAATTCAAAGACCTTAGGTTGGAAGTGGTACGTGAAGGTTTTCTAGCATCGTTAGAAGTACAGCCGACACTTATGGATAAGATCCGAGAAGCTCAGAAGGGAGACAAATTGATGGAAGAAATCAGAACCAACCTGAGTGAAGGCAAAGTCGAGGGATTCCGCGAAGATGAACAGGGAACGATGTGGTTTGAGAATCGCATTTGCGTACCGCAAGATGAAGCCCTTAGAGAGTTGATTTTACAAGAAGCCCATGACTCCCCGTACTCAATACATCCAGGAAACACTAAAATGTATATGGATGTTAAGGAGAGTTTCTGGTGGAATGGTTTGAAGAGAGATATCGCGGAGTATATTGCAAAATGTGACGTATGCAGCCGTGTGAGGCCGAACACCAGAAGCCAGCAGGATTGCTACAACCGTTGCCAGTGCCAGACTGGAAGTGGGAACAAATCGGAATGGATTTTATCACGGGATTACCCAGAACTAAATCTGGATATGATTCGATTTGGGTCATAGTTGATCGTCTAACGAAAGTAGCTCACTTTGTGCCAGTGAAGACTACGTATTCCAGTGCAAAGTTAGCAGAAATATATATGAAGAGAATTGTGTGCTTACACGGTGTTCCTAAGAAGATTGTGTCTGATAGAGGCACTCAATTTACATCCCACTTCTGGAAATAATTACATGAAACCTTGGGAACTAGACTAGAATTTAGCACAGCTTTTCATCCACAGACTGATGGACAGACTGAACGAGTGAATCAAATTTTAGAAGACATGCTCAGAGCATGTGCACTAGACTATAAATCATGCTGGGATGATAATCTACCGTATGCGGAGTTTTCTTATAACAATAGCTACCAAGCCAGTATAGAGATGTCGCCGTTTGAAGCCCTGTATGGAAGGAAATGCACTACACCATTGCTTTGGAGTGGTGTAGGAGAGAGAAGTTTATTTGGACCAGATATAATTAAAGAAGCCGAAGAGAAGGTGAGATTGATCAAAGACAGACTGAAAATTGCTCAATCAAGACAGAAGAGCTATGCGGATTCCAAACGAAGGGAGATCGTTTATGAAGTAGGAGATAGAGCGTATCTTAGAGTGTCACCGCTTCGTGGTGTAAAGAGATTTGGGATCAAAGGAAAGTTGGCACCTCGGTTTATCGGACCCTACAAGATCTTATCTCGCAAGGGAGAAGTAGCTTATGAGTTGGAATTACCGGAGGTCTTATCAAAGGTTCATAATGTTTTCCATGTGAGTCAGTTGAAGAAATGTCACCCGGAGATGGCAGAAACACCACTGAGAGATACAGTGCCACTGGAGGAAGTTCAACTGGAGAGTGATCTTACTTATGAAGAGAAGCCTATAAAGATCTTAGAGACAGCAGAACGAGTTACTCGAACCAAGACGATAAAATTTTGCAAGGTACAGTGGAATCATCATACGGAGGATGAAGCTACTTGGGAACGAGAAGATGACCTACGAGAAGACCATCCACACCTATTTGCTAGCCAATCCAAATCTCGGGGACGAGATTCATCTTAAGGGGGTTAGGTTTGTAACATCCCAAAATTTCAAAAATTGCATTTCATGCATATCATGGCATCATTCATGCATTTAATCATTTGTGGTTGTTATTTTCTCAAAAAAAAAATATTTCATCTATTATTCTTCTCCTTTTAAGTAAAATGTCAATAAAGGCCATTTTAATGCCAGTGGCATTCTTGTAAATAAAAGGTGTGTAAAATAGTTTGCTTTTGAGTTATTCTGGTAAATATTTTAATTACAAAATTTTACAAATTTATTTCATAATTTTTGGGCTTGTATTTTAAAAGTTATTCGCAATTTCAGAAAAGCAATAAATCAAAAAAAAATGACGTCATACTGACGTCATCGTCTCTTCCTCACCCGTTCGTGCCCATCAATGGCCGAAACGGCCGCACCCCGCCCCTCCGATTCCCGGCATTATGCCGCACCCCTCGCCCTCCCACCTTGCCTCTCTTATAGCCCTCCTCCCCCTCTTCCTTTTGCCCCACACCGCACCACCCGAGCGCCCCCTGGCTGCCCGTACGGGAGCCCGCAAGCCCGCCGTCGCCGCCGGCCGAATCCGCCGTTTCCGGTGAAGTCCGGCGCCCCCGCGCCTTTTCTTCTCTCCCTCTCTGTTCATCTCTCTGTCGCGCATCTCCTTGACGTGGTCCCGTGTGTTTTCGCGCAGGAAATCGACGGGAGCATCCACGACCTAGTTCGGCCGCCGCCATCTTCGACTCCGGCGAGAAATCCCCGCCGCGCCGGAGCTCCAAGTCACTGTCCGCTTCGCCACCATGTCCGCCTCGAGCTCCTGCACGCTGTGGTGAGCTCCGCTTGCCCCCGCGGCCTCTGGACACGCCGGAACGCGCGTGCCGGCCCGTCGTCGCCGCTCGGCTAGGGTTCCGGCGAGGTCGCGCCGCCACCTCCGGGTCGTTCCAATAGGGATTATTGGATCTTGATCGGACGGCCCCTTTTTATTTCTTTTTACCGAATCGGTATCGGCCAATCAGAAGACGCCACGTGGCCCAAATTTCTTTATTCTTTCCTGTTTTTCTGTTTTTCAAACAGAAAATCACCCAAACTTCAAAAATCCATATCTTTTGAACCATTTATCCAAATTCAATGATTTTGATGTCTATGGATTCAGCAATTTGTGTAGAGTATAGTGGTACAATAAAATTTCACTTTTGATACGTGCACACACTTGGTATTTGTAGAAACCCTAAAACCTTGTTTTGGCCATATCTTGAGTTTTACAAATCCAAATTGAGTGATCCAAATTGCAGAGGCCTTGCCTAGTTGACCTCTGTCCAGTAGAGATGTTTTCCAAATTTTTATAAAATGTTTTATTATAGAAAACTATAAAATCCTTGTAATTGCCCTTTATGGGTGTTTTAAAAATGATTTAATATCTAAAATTGTTTAAAACTTGTCTTGTGGCATCATGCATATAGCAATAACCAGGGAACAATAATATGATTTACTTGTGTTGTGTGTCTTTTGCATACACTCATGCATGGCATATATTTTTTTGTATTGCTATAATAGTATGGTTGCTTATTTGTGATTTGTGATATTTGTTAGATTATTCGGAGGGTCCCGGTTACTCTTGTGGTTGTTGCTCCTGCTCAGCTGGTTGCCAAGGCAAGTGATACTCCAGCATAAAAGTCATATTATTTTATTATTTGCATTTAGTTATTTCTGTAGAATGCATGATAGGTGTATTACTATTATGCTATGCATACCTGTTTAGTATACACCCTTTTTCCTGTTGGTCTAGGTACCCATTAACTTGGTAGATGTTAGAACTGCAATGCAAAATGTTTTATTGTAGTATGGAAGGATAAAAACTCTACTAAGTTAATGAACTACCTGGGTGGCAATTGGTTTTGCTCTATTGGTGGTCAAAGTTGAGTGGCTGCTCAGGGCCATTTCCATGGTTATACCTGAGTACGTGCACTTGTGAACGGCCACCCAGGAACAAAGAGATTCGATGTCACTCTGCGTTTAGATTGCTTCCAGTGCAGCCACTAGTCATATGGGCTCTGTCTTGATTGACTAAGTTGAGTGGACCCGACCAGACGAACAAGCAGATGTAGGGGTTGTAGGTGGGTATTGTTCGGACAGGTGTACGGGAAAGCTCTTCTGAAAGATCTCGTCTCGACTCTCTCCTTTCCTTCTCACTAATTGAGTGATTAGGAAGTTTGGGTTAGTTGAGTCTAGTGGGTAAAGTGCCACAAACTCTCGAGAGTAGTAAAACTATGATCATAGCCGTGTCCCCGGTTACGGACAATTTTGAGCAGCTGGACAAGGATGTCGATGGAGAATCTCACCATTCCAATTTCTTCAATAAAATTTTGATGGGTGAAAAAGGGTAGAAATGGGACACTGGATATATTCCAGGAATTGCCTCATTTGGAACTGGAATGTATACCAGGAAATTGTCTCGACTAGAGGGGAAAGAAATTATTTGAGAAAGCTAGGATAAAATTGGCTTTATGCAAAGAGCCTTGAGATCCACCAGCCAAATAAGCATATAGGTCTTAGAGTTTGCCATTATGAGTCCACAAGTGTCACTTGCCAGATCCATTCCAATGGTTCTGACCAATTTTTGGCTGCAACGCTTTTACTGTTGCACATTGTTCGGACGATGAGTAAGGTGCGTGATAGGGATTCGAGTCTACAACCGACATGTTCGCCTGTGGCGCAAGAAGATGATGGAGACTCTATGCTTAATATTTATTTCTGCTGTTTACTCTAAATAAAGCTAGCTTTGAGCTATGCACTTTTTAATCGAAAACTACTTTGAATTCTGGATCATGCGTGTAATAAGATGATGCACTATTATGGTATTTCATCCTGTACTGTGTGTGCTAGCGAGTTGATCCAGGGACTAGCACTATACACAGGTATCTTGTCTATTTTAAAAGGCAAGGTCACTACAATCTCGGTTAATCCTTGCTCGCGTAGCCCCACCCATCCGCAAAAAAAAATCAAAAACAAATTTCGCACGCTTTGCAGAGCACTTTCGAAAAAAATTGAGCCTACCCTCGTTTTTCAGTACGGGGATTCTTTTGAGTCAGTTGCCATCATAGTGATGTTTTTGCAACTTTTTCGCGTTTTCAGCGCGTTGCACGCTTCACAGAGCATACCATCTCGCGTTCGTGCATATTGTTGTGGGTATCTTACTCACGTATCTGTTAGTTTTCTGTGATCTTCACATATATCTTGCTGTTACGAGCTGTTTTCGTGTGGCCTCGTTGTGTCGCACCGTGACTTCGTTGGTGTTCTAGGCTCACGTCTCTAGTACGGTCTAGCCTAGGACCAGCACAGTACCATCTTTGAGCCTTGCTTCAACCTGCATTCCTGATTTGATTATTGCTAATCCTTGCTACCATAAAGCCTCCTACAGCTCCACAGATTTCTACTACGTGTGTTGTGACTTTCACGTGGCAATCGCTTCATCTACTCTTCGGTGACGTTGACACCGCTAGTTGCCAGTCACCTCCTGCTGCTTGGTAAGAACTTGTAAGAGCTTTGCTTTTTGTTTGACGGATTACGCATTCTTTTCCACCACCACCTAGTAGTTCATAGGAACATATTATTGTGATTTGTTTCCTGTCTTCTACTAACCATGTCAGGATCGGATGACGAATGGGAGAACTTGACGAACAAAGAGTTACACACCAAATTCGCCAAGATGGTGATGGATAACACACAGGACATCGACAAACGACTTGGCGAGGCACTCGAAAAGATAACCAGCCTCGATCAATCTTTTGATACCAAACTCGATGCCAAATTCAACAAGTTGCTCGCCCATCTTCCACCACCGCCGGCTGCTGCTCCTCGTCGTCCTGGGTATGTTGGGCATGCTCAACGTGTACCCCGCGAACAAGGCCAAAATTCTGGAGTAGCTGCGGCTGTCGATGAGCCCTTTGATTACTACGAGGGTGAGGATGAATATGAAGGAGTAGAAGTGCAGCAACAAGCCCCTGGACGGCCCCGCGCCCATATTCGTAATGCTGCACCGCGCCCTCAGGTATTGCATGACGATGACCATGTTGCTAAATTGAAGTTAACGATTTCACCTTTTGAGGGTAGATATGATCCTGATGCTTATCTCACATGGGAATTAGAAACTGAACAACGTTTTGCATGTTTACATTACCCTGAAGATAGACGTGTTAGAGCTGTTGTTTGTGAATTTACGGGGTTTGCTTCTATTTGGTGGTCTGAATATTGTAGAGTCAATCCTAATGTCATCCCCACCACTTGGACCTTCTTAAAAACTGCTATGCGTACTCGTTGGGTGCCTCCATATTATCAACGTGACTTGCTTCAAAAACTGCAGCAACTAAAACAAGGCAAAAATTCAGTAGAGGAATATTATCAACAATTGCAAACTGGGTTACTTAGATGTGGTATTGTGGAAGATACTGAACCTATGCTTGCATGTTTTATTGGTGGGTTGAATAAATAAATTCAAACCATTTTGGAGTATAAGGAGTATCATACCATTACCCGTTTGTTCCATCTTGCTTGTATTGCCGAACGTGAAGTGCAGGATAGGCAAGCTTCGCGGACTAATTTCCCTGCAGGACGGACTACATCATGGACTGGTCGTGCACATTCTACGCACACCCTGTTTCCTCCTTCTACTTCTGCTACCACGCCCAGCAAAGAGACGTCAAGCAAGGCAGCACCACCACCCTCCTTTAAGGCTACTCCTGCTGGTTCCACACCGAGTTCATCTTCCATGGCTTCCACGGGCAACACTAGCAAAATTCAATGTCGCAAATGTGATGGTTGGGGTCATTACGCACGTGACTGCACAAACAAGCACGTGATGATTGCTCATGAAGATGGAGGATATGATTTCGCTAGTGATTTTGATGAGGAGACTTTGGCTCTTATTGCACACGAGGAACAAGGCGCTAATGACTGTGAACAAGATGTACAATGCATGGCTGCTGATGATGCGGATAGGTATGCTTCATTAATTGTTCAACGAGTTTTGAGTGTGCAGGTAATAAAGGCCGAACAAGACCAACGCCATAATCTTTTCCACACAAAGGGAGTTGTGAAAGAACGATCTATACGCATCATTATTGATGGAGGGAGCTGCAACAATTTGGCGAGTGTCGAGATGGTGGAGAAGCTCGCGCTCACAACAAGACCACATCCTCGTCCTTACTACATCCAATGGTTCAACAATAGCGGCAAGGTTAAGATCACTCGTACTGTTCGTGTGCATTTTAGTATTGCTGCATATGCTGATTTTGTTGATTGTGATGTTGTCCCTATGCAAGCATGTTCTCTTTTATTGGGTAGGCCATGGCAATTTGATAAAAAATCTGTACACCATGGTAGCACAAACCAGTACACTCTTGTTCATAATGATAAGAAAATTGCTTTGCTACCCATGTCTCCTGAACAAATTTTGAAAGATGATATTGCTAGAGCTAGTAAAGCGAAAAAACAGGAGCAACAAAAGAGTGAAAATCAAATTGTAGCTAAGGAATTTGTGCAGCAACATAAGACTAATAATGTATCACCCCAACAATGTTGCCACTGAAATTGAATTGCCCAATCCATGTTTGTTTGCCCAACAATTGTAGCTAAGGAATTTGTGTTTAATTATGTTAATGATGTTGAGAGTAGTTACTAGTAAAAGTATGAAGCCTAGGCCTTATTTCCAAGTATTGATACACCGTTTTTAGTCACTTTTGTCACTTGTTTGCTTGCTGCCATTTTTATTACAGAATTACAAAATCATCTTTTACCATCCATATCACTTGCATTTTACTATCTCTTCGCCGAACTAGTGCACCTATACAACTGACATTTGTATTAGGTGTGTTGGGGACACAAGAAACTTCTTGTATCTTAATTACAGGGTTGCTTGAGAGAGGATACATTCACCTTACACCTCACTGAGATCGATAAACCTTGGGTTACTCACTTAAAAGAAATTTGCTGTTGTCCTACAAAGCTCTGCGCTTGGAGGCCCAACAAGTCTACAAGAATAGAAGCGAGAGAATATCCAGTGATACCACCCCTTAGGTGATACAATGCATCCGTTTAAAAAAACTAATTTTAAAAGTTTCAACAAAATCTACCAAAAAATGTGTGTGTTGACACGATATATTTGTGCTACCTCCACAAATTTCATCCACAAATTCAAAATGAACATTGAGAAACAAAAAAGACAAATCTGCTATGAATAGTGCCAGTGGCAATTGAATATACCTACATCCAACATTGCTTTTCTATTGAATTGCACATACAAATGTTCCAAATTTGAATAAACATGCAGTGTAGTAAAAATGTAAAATTAATGGGGTGGCTATATCTCGGGAAACTATCGAAGTAAAATGAAGCAATACAGAAATAACCAAAATCTTACATTTTTCAAATAGATAGTAAACTATAAATAAATGGAACAAACGAATAACATCGACATGGTATGATTTTTTGTGTGTAAATGGCAATCTATTTTGGTGCCAACGTTATTAAGTCAATGTGAATCAGTGTATAAATAAGACATATTCCTGCTAATGATACTCCCCAACGGAAAATGTAAAATTAACAAAGAAAAAAATGGCAGTGTATACTCTTGTACCTTTTTTTAGTTCACAGTATGAACAAGGGGCTATAAAAGGATGGAAACGAAAGCAAAAAATACATCTCTTGTTCACAGTATGAACAAGGGGCTATAAAAGGAGTTCACGCTGAAGGGACCAGTCACATAGCTACTTGTGTAACATTGATCAGAAGCAGATTACTTTACCCAAAGTAACTTTTTATTTATGTAACCAACATATGCGCTACCACAAACGCAGTATTCTACAGTATAACTTTAAATATTGGCATAATAACAATATTTCTCTCCACTTGCTGGACTTGAGATCGTTATCGAACAGAAATAGCAAAATACACCGGTAATCCATAATGCTTTAGTTTGGCTATCCTAGAGTTGAACCGTAATTAGGAGATGACCTGGATGCTCCTAAGGAGTTACCTTGCAGGTAGTAAGCACCATATTCTATGTGCTTCTCGTTCTCAGAGAAGATGCGAGAGTGCAGCATGGGCGTGTAGAAGGGCAGCTCTTCCACCATATGGGCGCCACCATCAGCATTGGGGCAGCCAGCCGCATCCAGTGCCCCCATGTGCTCCACCCTCTCCTCTGCGGACGCCGTCGGGGGAGGCAGAGGCACGGACAAAGCGATCTCCTCCAATGAGAATCCGGACGGGCTGGAGCAGATGTTCTTGCTGGTGTCGGCGGACGTGGTCAGGAAGACGGCCGCCGGGGGGCATGCTGGTGGGGAAGAGGCGTGCCGGTGGAGATGGCCCGATGGAGACGGCGCATGACAGGCTGGGTCGAGGAAGATGGATCCAATTGCAATCAGTTTCCTTTTTTTGCATTGCTGCCGTGATTTCAGGGATTGGGAACGTGGGTCGCGGTCGTGGAGATTCAAAATATCCTTTCCGGTGGAGGTGGAGTAGAATTCCGTCATTGTAAATTGCTATGTGCACACAGAGTCCTGATCAGTTAATAATATCCGTTAGATGTAGATCTGTGGGGAGAATCCAGCGGTGGAGATATTTCGGTTTTGTGTTGATGGGGTGCACGTAGCCGAACTGATGTTGGCTTATTTATTAGTAGTGGAGATAAAAGGTTTGGATACCGTTTGGCGTTTGCAGTCTACCACCATCATCGTGACCACTTTGGTGTAACACACTAACACTGATTGTGAACGAATCACCGCAGCTAAGTTTTTAAAGATGGGACTTTACTTGGAATGACGGGAACATTGTATACTACCCCCTCCGTATCAAAATATAAAATGTTTTAGATACTACCATATGGAGTACATATGAAGCAAAATGAGTGAATCTACCTACTAAATACGTCCATATACATTTAGATGTAGTCTGCATAGAAATAGGTAAAACATGTTACATTAGGATACGGATGGAGTACTTGTTGAAACAGCACCACATTCTCTTGGTCTTCTTTCACTTCCGTCAAGGAAGGGTGGGAGACTCCTCCTCATATTGACGTCGTGGAAATTTTAGAACGAGTGTAATGTGATGGTCTTTCGTAATATTTCAATCATGCCTACCCTTAGAGCATCTCGAACAGACGCGGGGAAAATGCCGCGCGCGATATACCAGCTTTTTCCCGCGCGCGGGGCAATTGCGCGAGCTCGAGCGAAAGCGGAAAAAAAGCGCGCGCTGTAAAAACCGTCCCGCGCGCTGGACGAAGCGGTACGCGCCACACTATATATGGCGTCGCGCGTCCAGCGCGCTGAACAGGCACGCGCCACACAACCGCCCACTCTTCCTCTCCTGCACGCATCCGGAAACTTCCCACCGCTTCCGGGTACCGTGGCGTCCGCGCGCGCCCCAACGGGACCTTCACCTTCGAGATCCGCGTCGGCAACGACCGCCTCAACCTCGGGTCGTACCCGACGGTCATCGAGGCCGCCCGCGCGGCTAGATGAACATCTCCGACGTACGCAACGCGCAAGAGGAGCAGGCCTAGGCGCCGACGCCGTGCTTCGTCACCAACGAGGACCGCCGCCTCCACCGCCACCGCGCGATGCAAGGCCTCGTCACGGAGAGGGACGAGCGCGCGGTGGTGGAGTGGTACGCGAGCCACCCGCGCGAAGCCCGCGAGGAGGCTGAGTTCTGGAACACCCGGGCGGCGGAGCGGCGGCTCGAGCGCCGAGAGTGGCGGGAGGCCAAGGCCGCGCCGGAGAAGGAACTGCGCTTCGCCGAAAGCTGGGCCAACAACGATCCCAGGTGGGCGGCGCTGGTGGACGACATCTCCGACACCGCCGATGACTCCGACTTCACCTCGGACGAGGAAGACTATATGTTTAATTATTAATCGTTTGTGTTTGTGTTTGTGTTCGTGTTCGGTGGGAAACCAGTTCGAGGACAACTATATGTTGAAAAAATATGTTGTGGTGCTCTATTTTTAGTGCGTCTGGTAATCTGCTGCAGGCTGCGCGCTATATTTTTGTGCATCTGGAAAAATGATATCGACCGCGGCGCGCTAAAACCGCTATGTAAAACTGTTTTAAGGCGCGAGAGTTTTGGGCGCTTGTTGGAGATGCTCTTATTTTTTTTAGAATTCAGGATGAGGCCCGGCTTTGGTTCGTGACGGGTGCGAAGCACTTGGTTGCCCTCATGCCGCAAGAGTAGTAGTTGGTTATCTTTTCAAGCCTATCGGGTTTTGTTGAATTTTGCTAAACTCCTTATTAATTAACTAGCTACTGCCAAGTACCCGTAGTCCATGGAGGAACTACTCACAACACATCCCGAAGGCAGCGATGGCGATCAAGATGGCTCCGGGGGCCAATCCCCGTCCGGCAGGGTGCCGAAACATTATGATTTTTTGTGAACCTTGCAAACAAGGTTTTAAACAATATAAACAATTTTTAACCGTATGAACAACCTTTTAACAGTACGATTATTTTTAATCCTTCGTATAATATTTCAAAACCATATGAACATTTTTATTTTTAATGTCATTAAAATATCTTTTAATATTGAATTTTTAGATCTTCAAAAAATGTTCATGTAGTTGAAAGTATTGCTCATAGAATAGAATTGGGCACGTATGTTTAAAACAGTAAAATATGAAATAAAAAATGAACCTAAAAGAAATAAAGGAAAATTGTAGATAAAATAAAGTGAAAAATAAAAGTAAATTAAGAAACTACATAATAAAAATAATCCAGAAAAAATAAATATAGAAAACAATAACAAAAAGTAAAGAAACATTAAAAGTAACAAACAAATGTTTTTTTGGAGTCTTTAGTCACTTGGGTTTTGAAATGCAACTGCAAAATTGTGTGAACTCGTATTTTGCACACTACCATATACCCTACTCCCTTCATCCTGAAATATAAAATGCGATATTTTTGTACTGGACTTGGATGCTCTTTGATAAATAATATATACTAAATAATATGAATTGAGAATATATAAATAGTACAGTTGGATTCATTTAGCAAAATTCTTTCATTCCATATATTATTATATTAATTTCGTGGACATATTATAAGTACAAATCATGGTCGAAACTGTACGTTGTTGACCAGCGAAATTTAAGTGCGCCTTATATTTTAGAACAGATGGAGTATATTTTATCTTGAATAAAATGTTTAGTAATATGACGATAATTGATAATTTCATCACATATTTTTCCTCCATGTGATATCAAAATTAGGTCAAAACATCAGATCATCCCAATATGGCAGGCCCCATGGAGTGGTAGCTTATGATTTTTCCGGTTCATCACCTTCTTTTTTCTCTCGCTTCTTGCCTTCTTGGACATTCTGAACTTCTCTGGCCCAAATGAACACCTTTTTTATCTTTTCGGAAAGGGTGCTTGGTTGGAAAGAAACAACGATCTTATGAAGTGAATAGCATAAAACAAACCATCATAAAGGCCAAAATTTTGAATTGGCACCACAATACAATTTTAGAACAGAGATCTACGTTCTAAAAAAATAATCTCAGGAAAGCGCTAGAACTGAATTGAGAGCGAATTGACACCCAAACCGTATAAAACAAACGAACATTTTAAAGGCCAAATTTCTGAATTGGCGCCACAATACAATTTTAGGACAGAGATCGACGATCTCAGAAAAGATTTTCACAAAAAAGTAAAAACGCTATAACCAAACTGAGAGCCAATTGACACCCAAACTAACAGGGGCCCCCCACCTATCTGTCAATTAAGAAAAGAAAAAATATCTAAAAGGAAAAAAAACTCGGAGGTCGTTCTCCTCCCGTAAAACTCATCCCCGCCCGTCAACATCTCCCACCGACACGGTGAACTCAGGCCACCAGGCTGATGAACAACACACATAATCGGAAACCAAAGTCCAAACACCGGCGGTTGGTAGCGGCTATGACACGAGCGCTTGTTGAGGCTATGACACGTTTTATATGGAGTTAAACGCTTGAGGAGTCACGAAGTTGCCACAGATGAGCGCATTGGTCACGAACTCAAAAAATGCCAAATTTTGGTCACGTAGTTGTGTGTATGAGCCCCGTTCATCACTCCGTCAAAATGGGCGTTAAGTCGCTGACGTGGCAGTATGCCGTTTTACAGAATACACCCTATATTGTTTTTTCTTCACATATATTTGTCCTATTAAAAAATTTGTTTAGGAATTTTATCAAACAGGTGATGGACGCCGCCGGAGCAGGGGTGCGAGCGCGGGGCCATGGCGAGCAGGGTTTGCCGGACGCACACACGAGTCAAGGCGGTGCACCGGCGAGCGCGCCCACGGTCAGCAGGAACATTGCCGCATCGTCCTCGGCCACGAGCTGCTCCGTCCAGGGCCGCTGCGGCGCGCGGCGCGCGGCGTGCGAGCACGGCGGCGCTCGGCCGCGAGCTGGAGGTGCGGCGGCCGTCGAGGATGTGGAGGAGAGGAAAGCATGTCCAGTAACTCCGCCTCATCGTCCTCTTCCTCCTGGTGGCTATCTCGCTTGCTGGGATGGTCTGAGGAGAGGAAACGTCTCCGACGCCCCGAACGCCGGCCGCCATGCTCGCCACCGTCTCCGACCGTCCCGGACCAAGGCGCCGCGCGCAGAAGCTCCGCCTCGACGTCCTCTGCCTCCGCATCGATCCACGCTTGCTGGAGTGGCCGTAGCCGCCGGAATCGACCCCATCTTCCCCGCCTCCGACCGCCGGCCGCCGCCGTCGATCCATACTGCTCCGGCCTTCCAAGCCTCCTCCGACCATACGGCCGCCACCACGGTGAGTTGCTGGTCCTCTAGGACCCCTTGGACCTCTCCTTCTCCCTCTATGCCGTCGGGTCGACATACACCACCGTGGAGCTCCGCTCCGGTGGGTACCGCCGCCGCATCCTATGACCATTTGGTCCACCGCGCCGCCTGTTGCGTGCCTCAAGGCGCTGCGTGTCCAACGCATCCTGAAGCGCCCAGTCGCCGCGACCACAGCAAGGTCCTCCCTGCGCCTCGGCCGCCGTCGCGTCGCCGTGTTCCGTCCGCTCTCGCGAGTACTCCCTCCTCGACGGCCGCCGCACCTTGAGCTCGCGGTCGAGCGCCGCCGCCCTGGACGGAGCAGCTCGTGGCCGAGGACGATGCGCGCATGTTCCTGCTGACCGTGGGCGCGCTCGCCGGTGCTCCGCGCTCGCACCCCTGCTCCGGCGTGCGTCCATCACCTGTTTGATAAAATGCCTGAACAATTTTTTTTAGTAGGACAAATATATGTGAAGAAAAAATAATATAGGGTGTATTCTATAAAACGGCATACTGCCACATCAGCAACTTAACGCCCATTTTGACGGAGTGACGAACGGAGCTCATACACACAACTACGTGACCAAAATTTAGCATTTTTTGATTTCGTGACCAATGCGCTCATCCATGAAAACTTCGTGACCAGCCAAACATTTAACTCTTTTATATGACATGAGCGCTTTTTTTCGTGCGCCGAAAGGGCTTCATTGAGGCGCACGGCACGAGATGCTTGTCGTTCTGTGCGTCGGCGCACGGGCGACCGAGTAGACAAAAAACGGCGCTGGAAGTACCTCCGTTCGCCGTCAACCTGCTACCGCCAGCATCCGGGAGCTACCTAAGCTCCGAGCCTCCGACAGGCGACAGTCAAATACTCCAACCAGCGAGTTTGCCCCTACGGCAACTCTGAAATGCTTAAACACTACACACTGCTTCCTCCCCAAAATTAAAACGTTTTTGCAGAATTGACATTGCTTACTTCCTCCCCAAAATTGAAACGTTTATGCAGAATTGACATTGCACTATGCGTGAGGGTTAGAATTAGGACATTCTACTATTACGTATTGCCATTCAAATTAGAGATAAGGCACAGAGTTATTCAGCTCTCGATCGAGTACAGACTACAGACTCCGATCAACAGACATAGAACTGGACTCAAAACACAGGCAGACTCAACACTGACTCAGACATCAGACCATTTGCACACTACAACAGACAGACCTCGACACGATTTTATGTCACCTCGAGACGACTGGGCAGAACTCGACATCTAGCCGGAGATCTGGATGGACTTGACCTCGGGCTTCTTGACCTCCTCCTTGGGCACGGTGACTGTCAGCACGCCGTTCTCCATGGACGCCTTCACCTGCTCCGCCTTGGCGTTGTCCGGGAGCCGGAACCTGCGCATGAACTTGCCGCTGCTGCGCTCCACCCGGTGCCAGGTGTCGTTCTTCTCCTCATGCTCCTTGTTCCGCTCGCCGCTGATCTGCAGGATGTTGCCGTCCTCCACCTCCACCTTGACCTCCTCCTTCTTCAGCCCCGGCACGTCCGCCTTGAACACGTGCGCCTCCGGGGTCTCCTTCCAGTCGATGCGCGCCCCGGCGAAGGCCGTCGTGTCAGAGGAAGGGCGTGGCACGAGGCTGCCGCCGCTGCTGCTGCCGGAGCCGAAGGGGAAGCCGTCGAAGGGGTCGAAGAGGTCGAGCGAGAAGGGGTCGAACACGTTGCTGCGGCGGATCAGCGACATTGTCGGTCGGATCGGTGGGAACTCGAGCTGCTGGTCGAAGGAATTGACGATTTGGCTGGCTGGTGTTGGAACCTTAATAAAGCGGAAGGTTGAGCGATGTCTGGAGCTTTTTGATCGATTGCTTTCTTCAGGCTTTCTTGAGCTTCTGTCGATCCGGAGTGCGGACAATTTATAGAGGGGGAGGATGATCAACGAGAAAGCGCTTCTAGAGAATTCCCTCGTTTTCTCGTACAGGCTCGAGGTCACCGGACATTTCTTGGTGGGTTGGACCGGTACCGTCGAGAACAACCTCGATAACACTGGTGGGCTGGCGGCATCTGGAGTTGGCTTGGGACCAAGCCCGCAGTAGCAGCCACCACTCACTTTGAGCCGGCCCACAGCCTCGGTCGGGTGCTCCTATTTCTACGTACCACTCCGACGATGGGCTCAGCCGATTTAGCGTATGAGAAAAGGTTATTGTTCCACTGTTTTGTTCAGTTAGATTAGAATGGTTTATTTCTCATTCTTCATCACCTCAAATATTTGCATTGCCACTTGCCTGAACAGATAGAAAAATGCCATAAAATATATAGAAATGAATAATTATAAGATTTTTTTATTAAAACTATTGGTTTATGGATTTTTAATAAATTATATTTTTATCAAAATAATTTTAATTTTATAAAATCGGTTTATTAAAACAATTGTTTCGAACATGTGAACATTAGGGATCCCGTGGAAAATCATTTGAAACCGGTGAACAATTTCTTGAATCAATGAATGTATTGTTTGAACGTCGTGAACATTTTTCCGAACCACCTTGAATAATTAGTCGAACCATCGTGACCATGTGTGTGAAACCCGTAAGCATTTTTTTTCAAATCCCATGAATATTTATTCGAATTCGTGAAGTTCCTTTTATACAATTAACGAATTTTTTCACATTTCTACTTTTTTGTACATGTGAACACTATTTTGAACTCCCATGAACAATTTTTGAACCCCTGAATATTTTTTCACCATCATGAACAATATTTTGAACTTCCCTTAATATTTTTTGAACTCGTGAACATTTTGAAACTCGTGACCGATTATCTAAATTCGTGAACGTATTTTTTATCCTGACAATATTTTTTGAACCCATATATTTTTTAACACTGTGACATTATGTTAAACTGTCGTAAACATTATTTGAAACCTCGCACATTTTTTGAACTACCAAGAACAGTTTTTCAAACCACCATGATCACTTTTGAAACCCAACATGCATTTTTTGAACCCGTGAACACGTGAAACTATATTTTTTTTGGACCCATTAACAATTATTTGAATATTTTTCATACCATGAAGTGTTTTTAGTATACAAAAGAAAACATAAAATAAAAATAAATCAAGTCAAAAAGGATTTTAAAAAATAGAAAAGGAGAAAACAGAAAAAATAAACATACACAAGGACATAAAACCTAAGCCAGAAAACCAATGATAGAAGAAAAAGAGCTCGAAGTGGCGCACATGATAATGTAACAAAATAGGTTTTTCTTCAGCGGTGCGAGCCGTCGGCGTCGCAACGGGCGACAAATAGGATTTGCCTCGCAAGCCATCGAACTAACGCCTGAAGGCGCTAGCTGGGTGGGCAGGCCTAGGTAGGGTTTTTATTTATTTTTTTATCTTTATCTTTTTCCTTTTTTGTTTTTTCTTCATGTTTTCTATTCTTCATATTTTATTTTTTATTTTATTTCTTCATTTATGTTCGTATGTGTATTTTACTTTTTTAAATATTCAAACATTTTATCTCCGGTATGAACTTTTGTGAACCTTGGGAACAACGTTTTTAAATTGAGAACTATATGAACATGTTTAACCTTACGAGCAACTTTTTTTAAATACAAATATTTTAATTTCGTATGCAATATTTAAAACTATATGATTTTTTAGTTTTTAAAATATATTTCATTAAAATATTTTTAATATGTAATTTTTTTGATCTTCAAAAGGAGTTCATCAGTTGAAAGTTTTGCTCATAGAACAGAATTGGGCATGCATGTTTACAACAATAAAATAAGAAATAACAAATAAACCTGAAAGAAGAAATAAATGAAAAGTACAAATACAAATATAGTGAAAACAAAAATAAAATTAAAAAAATACTACGTATATAATAAAAATAAAAAAGTCCGAAAGAAAAGAATTAAAAAAACAAATAATGAAATGTAAAACAACAATTAAAACAACGAACGGAGAAAAAATTATTATAAATTTTTAATGTTTTGAGAGTCTTTGGTCACTTGGGCTTTGCATTACAGCTACAAAATTGTGTGAACTCGTATTTTGCATATTTTGTCTTGGGTAACATATTGAGTAATGTAGTAACAATAATGCTATCACATTATTTTCCTCCATGTGACATCTGCATTATGTCAAAACTTCAGATCATCCCAATACGCTAAGCCCTACATAGAGGTCCGAATTTTCTAATTTTGTCGGTTCATCATCTTTTCTTCTCTTTTTTTTCTCTTGCTTCTTCTTTTTGGCACTTGTTGTGACAGTTGATGATTTTCCTGTTTTAATATTGCTGGCCTCTATTAGATGCGCCTTCGTCAGTAAACACGGGTGGAAGGAAACATAGTGGTTAATGAAACCGATCCTCGAAGTGAATAGCTTAAAATCAACACTGGTTTCAAAAATCCTACCCCGCACATTGCTTTCCGCCGCTTAGAACCTAGCGCCGCCACTTCTTCTCCTCCACCGTAGATCGGTTCCCCCTCCTCCGGTAGGCCTTGCCGGCGTCGGGAGGGGTGGGGAATCTGATCTATGAGTGGAGTTTTCAATAAAAGTAGTGTTTCAATCTATGGTTTTGGTTGTCGTCATCTTCATCTATGGAGATAACATCTTTTACAATAAGCAATCTTCCGGACTTCGTTCGACGGCGAGATCTCCTTCCCGGCGTCAATGGTGGTTTTGTAAGATTAAGTTTGTCTAGGAATGGTTCTTCAGATCTTGCTTCGACAGATCAATCTTGGATTTTTTTCTCATGTTTGCCGCGAGGAGGATTGTCCTCGCAATATCTGTCCCGGCTACTACGTCCTCGGTAATGGTGATTCATTCGCTCGGCTCCCGACGACGTCGACAAAGTTGTTCGGTTATTTTTCCCTAGAATATCAATGGTGGTGCTCTTGCCGATGTTGCTTGATTAATTTAATGGCTGCGTGCGTGCACATAGCCTTGGCATTGCGGCTCAAAATTAAAATGGAAGAACCTTCGTTGGTGTTCACAGGTCTGTGGTTTGGTGTACTCGTCATTGTTTTACGGCTGCCTTCAGAAAAGTACAAGATTGTGTACTGGAACAAGAAATGGCTTCAAGATCTCAAAGATTTGCTCGTCTCTTTTAGTATTGTTTTTGCAATCGATGTAATCATGTACTATTTGCTGATTTAATATATATGATATTTGCTAAAAAAACACTGGTTTCAAAAAAAAAGCTTAAAATCAACACTTTGAAGTCAAACTAGCACAATGCCCGTGCTTCGCTACGGAGTAAACGCTAGTTGCCATGAACAAGTGTTGTCGTCCTGCTCGTGTCGCGCTCCCGAGAGGTGGCGAGGGCGTGGTGAAATCTGAGGGTACTTGTCGAGGTAGGCTTGAAGTAGATGGGTGACATTTCCACGTCTCAGTGTTGAGTTGAAACCGGCCTTACTACACGACCTCGTAAGTCAAGCACAGAACGATGTTGTGGGCTCGACGATCGGCAGCTAGTATCAATATAGAAGTCGAACGATATGCGTGGTTGTGGGATTTCATCGAGTGTCAATATAGTGTCAGGATGGTCCACAAAGTACGCCTAGGGCCGGGAATGGACGGCGTAGCCCCCGACAGTCCGACAAGGCCCTGAGAGGGCAACACCTCGCTTTCGAGAGGTTGCAAGGGGCACAGCGAGGCGGGCGTAGAAGTTTTGATGTGGCCCGAGGACTCGACAACGAGCGTCGATCCCCGGCGAGAACTCTGGCCGACTGCGTGACACTCCATCCACCGGGATACCCACCTGACTTCGGGTGGAGCCGGGGGGTGGGGGCAGGCGCCGTCTCGGCGGGGGCCTGTCGGGGTACCCACCCGACTTGGGGTGGGCGCCGCCCCGGTGAGACGAGAGGTGGTCTTTTCGGCTCTTGGACAAACAACACATTCGAAACGCTCGGATGGCGTCCCGACGTGGCGACGCGGATGTGGTCAGTGAGACAATGGCGTGGTCATCGACGCCGGTGAGCCAGGCACGGGCTCACGGTCGTCCAACTGTCCGGCAGACAAATGTGCTCCATATATTGCCACGTTTTAGCTTACATATGCACGTATACGGTAACCAGCTGCTAGCATCAGACTCACTTGCTCACCTAGCTAAACAAGCTTGCAGACCGGATGGATGAACAATGCACGTACACTGTTTCGTACCAAAGCTGATAGATTGTATTTATAACACGTATACAACCAACAACACATGTGTCGGCTGTGTACGTTGCTGCCTTGCTGGAGTGGCGCTGCTAGTGGATGGGGCTAGGCGAGCAAGCGTTGTACGCGACTCGGAGAGGAGATTGAGGAACACGACGCGCTCGACTTAGACCTGGTCGGCGAGGACGCATCACCCCTCCCGCTCCCTCCGCCCGCTAGTGGCTGAAGGTAGAGGAGGGCGAGCGACTCACGGAGCGGCCCTGTCCGTGGCGCGGAGGCAAACCAGAGGAGAGGGCTTGGCCCGAGGTGGATGGATGTCCGCGGCGCAGTGCGCTGCTGCTGGTGCTGGACAAGAGAATGGGAGGAGGCGAAGGCCGGGTGGTCGCGAGCGTGGTCAACGCTGCTGCTAGGAGTCTGTGCGGGACAGGCGAGGGGGCGACGGATTCCCAGCGAGACTGCCGACGAGCGACGTACGAACGAAGCGAAGGAAACAGGCTGTCGAACTCAAAAAATACGAATCGTTTTTTATGACTTATGGATGGCATAGGTGGGTAATTTTTACCAACTTGAGGGGCAATTCGGATGACGTACCAAACCAAACCGTGGAAGCCTTATTGCTTTTATTATTAGGTATAGATTTAGATTTCCCGAATTAGCACCACTTTACAATGGTCAGAAGTTGACCGATTCAGAAGAAGTTTTTTCACAAAAAACGCTAAACCAAAATCAGAGAGAACTTATACACAAATTGACAGTATGTCCCACCTGTCAGCCCAATTAAAAAGAAAAAAGATCTAAAAAGGAAAAAAAATCGGAGGTCGTCTCCTTCCGTAACTTGTCCCCGCCCGAGACCGCCTCCGGTGAACATCTCCCACCGACAGGGTGAACTCAGGCCACCAGGTTGATGAACAACGCACATAATCGGAAGGAATCTAAAGTCCAAACACCGGCGCTTGACGTGGATGGGAAAATGGGGCAGCGGCGCACGATGGCGGCGATGACTCGAGCGAACTTGGGCCCCCTTCATCGAAGGCGCACGACCCGAGATGCTTGTCCTTCTGCGCGTCGGCGCACGGGCGACCGAGTGGACAAGAAATCACTGCAGCGCTGGAAGTATATCCGTTCGCCGTCCACCTGCTACCGCCAGCATCCGGGAGCTGGCTAAGCTCCGAGCCTCCGACAGTCAAATACTCAAAATCTCTCACGGAAACCAGCGAGCTTGTGATGTTGCAGTATGGATCGATCAAATTTGGCTTCGCATAACCCTACGGTACCTCTGAAATGCTTAAACACATACACACTTCTTCCTCCCCAAAATTAAAACTTTTATGCAGAACTAGGAGACTTGCCCGTGCGTTGCTACGGATTGTTTTTATTGAGATCATGGTGGATAAGGAACCTAATTCATAGCGGACACACTTCGATCATCACCGTCCTCAGCATCTTAGATCAAAACATGTCGGGGGGAAACCGACATCACCATATGCACTTGCTACTGTTAGAGTTTGTTTTTCTACCCAACGTAGTGGGTACGGTGTAGTACACCGCCCCACATACGTATCTCTGTAAGGGCCACGGCAGGGGCTTTTCCTGTCTCCTATAAACACGAACCCCGAAGCCCTAACCCGGCTATCGGTTCCGCTACGTTCCTTTGACATGGTATCAGAGCTTCCCTCTCCATGACCTAGCCGCCGCCGAACCAATCTACAAAAAAAACCACAAAACCACATCACGATCAATCGATCGGAAAACCCTCCTCGCCGGCTCCATGGCTTCTTCCTCGACGTCGACAGTCCTGGCCGCCCAGTTGGGTTCCCCTCCCTCCCAAAAACTCACTAGGTCCAACTTCCTCTTTTGGAAAACCCTAGTGTACCCAGCCCTGCGTGGTGCTCAAGTGCTTGATCTCCTTGATGGTACTGAGTCTGCGCCGGAGAAAACCCTGGAGGCAGAAGATGAAAACAAGAAGAAAATCACAATCCCAAACCCTGCCTATACCGCATGGTTGTCTCGGGATCAGACGGTGCTTGGGTGGATCCTCAACTCCCTCTCACCGGAAGTCATCGCTCACATCGTCGGCATCGACTCCTCTGCCGCCGTGTGGGCTGTCCTCACCAAGATGTTCACCGCCTGCTCTCGGTCCAAGATCAACCAGCTGAGAGGGGTGCTCAACAGCACCAAGAAGAACCAGCTCACTGCTTCTCAGTTCTTCGCAAAGATGAAAGGTTTCTCCTCTGAACTTGCTGCAATTGGTAAGCCGGTTGAGGAAGATGAGATGGTAGGATACATTGTCAATGGTCTAGATGGCACTTATAATTCTGTTGTGTCAGCGGTTAACAGCAACACCTCCACCACTCTTGATGAATTGTATGATCAAATTGTTGCTCATGATATGCGCCAAGATATGCTTGCTGAAACAGGACAGGACAACAGTTTCACCTCGTCTGCCAATGCGGCCACTCGTACTGGTCGTGACAATCGTCCCCGTGGTGACCGCGGTGACCGTGGTGATCATGGTCGTCCTGCTGGTGACCGTGGTGATCAAAACCGCCCTGCTGGTGAACGAGGCAATCGTGGCCGCTCTGCTGATCGTGATGACCGCGGTCGTCGTGATCGCTATGAGTCAGAGCGTCGCCGTGATGATGGAGGGCGCCGCGATGCTGATCGCCGCCGCACTGATGACCGTCGTGACAGCGGGCGTCGTCGTGATGATGGAGGACAGGGACGCCGTCGCGGACATGGGCGTGTTCCCACTCCGTACGTTGATGTCACCTGTCAGATATGCTTCATACATGGCCACCCAGCATCTGCATGTTGGTGGCGTTACAAGAATGACTCTGATGATGATGGTGGTCGAGATGAGAAGGGTGCCAACATGGCATCCTATGGAGTGGATACCAACTGGTATCCAGACACGGGAGCAACGGATCATATCACGGGGGAGCTGAACAAGCTCACCACACATGACAAGTATGGAGGACGTGATCGTGTCCACATGGCCGATGGCAATGGTATGTGCATAAGTCATGTTGGTCATTCTTTGTTGCATATTCCCCATGGTAGTTTGCACTTAAACAATATTCTTCATGTTCCTAATGCCCAAAAAAATCTCCTTTCTGTTCACAAGCTTACACTCGATAATGATGTTTTCATTGAGTTTCACCCATACTTCTTTTTGATTAAGGATCAGGCCACGCGAAGGATTCTGTTTAAAGGGCCGTGTCATGGTGGTCTCTACCCGCTAGTGCCTATGTCTACCGGGTCCCCCAAGCAAGCTTTCGTCACAATAAAGCCATCTTCTTCCACATGGCATCGCCGCTTAGGACATCCTTCTTCCTTTGTGGTGCAGCAAATCCTTAGGAAACATCAAATTTCTTATATGCCTGAAATAAATCCTTATGTTTGTGATTCATGTCAACTAGCTAAGAGTCATCAGTTGCCTTATCCTGTTTCTACCAGTGTATCAACTGTTCCTTTGGAGCAAGTTTTTTCTGATGTATGGGGTCCTGCACCTGTCTCTGTTGGCAAACATTTATATTATGTAAGCTTTATCGATGATTTCAGTAAATTTACGTGGATCTATTTACTCAAGAGTCGTTCTGATGTCTATCAAGTTTTTCTCAATTTTCAAGCCTTTGTTGAACGAAAATTTGGTAGAAAAATAGTCACCATGCAAACTGATTGGGGTGGTGAGTATGAAAAACTGCATGGTTTCTTCCAGAAAATTGGTATCACCCATCATGTCTCTTGTCCTCATGCACATCAACAGAATGGTTCTGCTGAACGCAAACATCGCCACATTGTTGAAGTTGGCCTTGCCTTGCTTGCACATGCCTCCATGCCCTTAAAGTTTTGGGATGAAGCTTTCCTCACAGCCACTTTTCTCATCAACTTGCTTCCTAGCAAAGTAATTGATTTTGAAACTCCTGTAGAACGTCTTCTTCACACTAAACCCAATTATGACTCTCTTCGCATTTTTGGCTGTGCATGTTGGCCTAACCTTCGTCCCTATAACAAACGAAAGCTTGCATATCGATCCACACGTTGTGTTTTTCTAGGGTATAGCCCCCTTCACAAAGGAGTTAAATGCTTAGACATCTCTACTGGTCGTGTCTACGTTTCTCGAGATGTTGTCTTTGATGAAAATGTGTTTCCCTTCGCTGATTTGCATCCTAATGCTGGGAGACGCTTACGTAATGACATTCTCTTATTACCCACTGAAACACCTACATCTACTCATGGGGATGCACAACTTGATGATCATATGCCATTGCCTGTTATACCTATTGTTGCTAACCATGACCAGGAAGACATACAACCTGCTGGCTCACATGATGCCAGCGAAAATTCCAGTGACAATGGTGAAGAAACTGAAGAAAATGATCAGGAAATGGAAGAACAAAATTCAGCACAAAATGACAGCGGCGTCCGATCCGAGGCTGATTCTCCTGCCAGCACGGATCCCGTGTCGCCCGATCCCGAGGAAGATCCCGCGCTGTCCCAGGCCGAGGAAACTTCCTCTGCCACAACACGCTCCCAGGCGACCATGCAGGACCAGACGTCCCCGCCTCGCGCGCGCTCTGCTCCGCGCGAATCTTCATCTCCCGCGTCATCGACATCACTCACACCGCGCCAATCCTCGTCGGCCACGTCCCCGACCGGATCATCAAGATCCTCTGCATCGGCCACGTCCCCGACTGGATCAGCAGGATCCTCTGCGGCTGTGTCCTCTGCTGCAGAGGAGGGAGACACACAGCAGCCACCAGGATCATCTGTGCAACCTCCTGCTGCTACACTTCCCGTGTCTGGAGTACGCACTCGTCTTCAAAAAGGTATACGACATCCACGAGTTTTTAAGGATGGTACTGTTCGCTATGGCTTGCTTACCTCTACAGGTGAGCCTTCCTCTCTTACTGAAGCTCTTGAAGACTCCAACTGGCGCAAAGCTATGGAAGAGGAATATGATGCATTGCTTAAAAACAAAACTTGGCACTTGGTTCCGTCCAGTTCCAATAAAAATTTGATTGACTGCAAATGGGTATATCGTATCAAGAAACATGCAAATGGTACAATTGACAGATACAAAGCACGTCTTGTTGCAAAAGGGTTCAAGCAAAGGTATGGTATTGATTATGAAGATACTTTTATTCCAGTTGTCAAGGTAGCCACTATTAGAACTGTTTTAGCTATCTCTGTCTCTCGAGGCTGGACACTGCGGCAGCTAGATGTCAAGAACGCGTTTTTACATGGTGTTCTGGAAGAGGAGGTCTATATGAAACAACCACCAGGTTTTGAAAATCCAAATGCTCCTCATAATGTTTGCAAGCTTGATAAAGCTTTATATGGATTGAAACAAGCCCCTAGAGCATGGTACTCTCGCCTTAGCTCCAAGTTATATGATCTTGGTTTTGAACCATCCAAGGTGGACACATCCTTGTTTCTTTATCAGAAGTCAGGCATCACTATGTTTATGTTGATTTATGTTGATGATATCATAGTAACAAGTTCATCAGATCATGCTATTTCTGCTCTTCTTCGAGACCTCAATGAAAGTTTTGCTATTAAAGATCTTGGTGATTTGCATTTCTTTTTGGGAATTGAAGTGAAGAAAATACAAAATGGATTACTCTTGACACAAGAAAAATATGCCTCAGAGTTACTTGAAAAAGTTGGCATGCGTGGGTGCAAGGCCGCACCTACTCCACTGTCTTCTACAGATCCCCTCTCTCTTGTTGAAGGTGATCCGCTTGATTCTGAAGATAGTACAAGGTATCGCAGTATTGTTGGTATGTTACAATATTTAACTCTCACAAGACCAGACTTGTCTTTCTCTGTTAACAAGGTTTGTCAATTTCTTCATGCACCTACAACTGCTCATTGGACTGCTGTCAAGAGAATCTTGAGATATGTTAAGGACACTGTTAAACTTGGCATTACTTTTCAGCCCTCTTCATCTACTCTTCTGAGTGCTTTTTCAGATGCAGACTGGGCTGGCTGTGTTGATGATAGGCGTTCTACTGGAGGTTTTGCAATATTTATAGGACCTAACTTGGTCTCGTGGAGTGCTCGAAAACAAGCCACAGTTTCACGTTCAAGTACAGAAGCAGAATATAAAGCCGTAGCAAATGCCACTGCTGAAATAATATGGGTTGAAGCACTTCTTGGTGAGCTTGGAGTTCAGTTGCAGAAAAAACCTTGCTTATGGTGTGATAACCTTGGTGCCACATATTTGTCTGCAAACCCAGTGTTTCATGCACGCACAAAACACATTGAGATTGACTTCCACTTTGTTCGAGAACGAGTGGCAAACAAAAGGTTAGAGATCAAGTTTATATCAAGTAAAGATCAAGTTGCTGATGGATTTACCAAGGCTCTTCCTGTTAAAAATCTTCATGAGTTTAGACGTAATCTAAATCTTTCTCAAGCTTTAGATTAAGAGGGGCTGTTAGAGTTTGTTTTTCTACCCAACGTAGTGGGTACGGTGTAGTACACCGCCCCACATACGTATCTCTGTAAGGGCCACGGCAGGGGCTTTTCCTGTCTCCTATAAACACGAACCCCGAAGCCCTAACCCGGCTATCGGTTCCGCTACGTTCCTTTGACAGCTACGACCGTATATTTTTGTAAATGAAAGTCAACTTAATTTGATTTCCACTCATAAAATTTCCGAAGTTTGATCTAATTGACATAATGGTCAACGCGAGCTATTTACTAATTAACATCTCGAGGCTCCCTCCGCCAAAAATAAAATGTAAACATCTTCAGTGTTCATTCCGAACTTGAGATATGGCTATAATACTTAAAAAAATACTTTTATAGATAAGAAGATTTCTTTGCTACGCCTGAATATTTGAATGCTTCACAACATCCTGTAGGTTTTGCTTCTAGGAAAGAAGGAAAGCAATAAAGAATAGGCTATGTACTCCATCTCTCCTGACTGTGCTGCAACAGCCCGCCCTTTCTTCCTTCTTTCCTAGTTTGCCGTCTTGCTCTCAAGGAAGCACCACGTAGGATATTTCACATGCATCAATAAACTGAAATCACGAAATTAAAGATTGGAAGGACAAACATCTGGAAAAACACTACCTTGTCTTGCCTGTTTCCTTAGATATCCCATTGTATTCTTTTGAGAGACAATTTGCTACCCGCATGGGTAGCTACACACCCATGCGTTATACGGAGATGCAAGCCGTATATATCCGTTTTAGCTTGTTTTCCTAGTAAAACACGGATATTTGGTGTACAAAACTGGTTTCGGAATTTTCAAAAAAATATTTTTTGGTCGTCATTTTTAGCTTTTTTTCATAGTTGACTTTTTTGTTGACTTTGGGTCAAACTTTACTAAAAAAATCACAGCGGATGGAAAAAAATTCGAAAAAATTTCAAAATACTTTTAATAATTCTATCAACTCTGCTAGTGACATCCCCCTTGTCTACTTGAGTAATCTCATTTTACCGTTGCATATACGTTTCGGTCAAACTTAGGGTGTGTAGCTACCCATGGGGGTAGCAAGTCTTTTCCGGTATTCTTTTTTAGACTAACAGAGGAGATTGCAAATTATAACCTTGGACATGATCTCTTAGCAAACTGATAGGTTTGGATCACTGTCAGTTCGTGTCGATGAGGAAGACAGCAAGCGAAGAAGGTTGCAAGACACTCACACGCCTAGCTAACACATAGAGCCAAACAATGTCTGCCACATCTCTCCTCTCACACACAATGGGATGCGCGCCGTCGCCGTCTGTTCCTGCTTCGCCCCTTGGGCCCTCGTTCAGTGGTGACAACTACAGCCCGCATTCGGCAGGCAAGGCACCCCGGAAGGAGACATCCATGTCGGACAAGGTCTTCAGCATCGTCAACGTCTCATGTCGCGACTGGCTGCCAGCACCGCCCATCGCACCTTCCTTGCCCGCCCCGCCGCCGCGAGCACCACTTTGTCGAAGCACAAAGCGCCGGCGCTAGGTCATCTTGTCGACGCCGGGTTCACCCGCGCGTTCCCGGTATCTTGCAGGAAGGGAGTCAATGGACTGCAGGAAGGGAGTCAATGGACTGCATGCCATGTAGGGGTGGTCCGGTTCGACGCCCAGCTCGGGCTCATCGGGCTCCGCCTCCTCGTGCCTGCGCTACTCCTACGAGGGTTGATATCGCGAGGACATGAAAGAGATCGATGAATGTTGTGTCATCCTCAGTGATCCGTGAGAGTTCTTCGCTGCTAGAGGCAGATATGTAATCGTCCAGGCGCAATGCGAGCGAACCCCTGCGTCGCCGCTACCCCGTCCATGGGCTCCCGCCGTCGATCGGCCGTCTCCCACCTACAAATTCAGCATCTCCCTTTCCGATTTCCGCCGTCCAAGCTCGATCCTGGCAGCCGTGTCGCACATCAGGAGAAGTGAGTACCGTATATCGCAGCGTCGCGTTTGTAGGCGTGAGACCAAGCAGTTTCGACCGAGAGTTCTGATCAGAAGAACGGCGTCCAATTCGAGCTGGAGCGGATCTTTAGGCATGGCAATGTCGATGTCGAGCTGGGGTTTCCAGGCTAGGCAATGTCGAGTTGGGGTTTCGATCAGGCGATTCAATACCTTTTATACAGATATACGGGCGCACTATGGCTGCGTGGTCAAGTACAGTTCGTCTCCGAGCAGTGTTCGACCACAGTTTTCGTATAGGAGTCAGCAGTGTTTGTATAGGAGTCTAGTCTCGTTCGTAGATCGTAGAAGAATTTTCCTTTAGATGGTCGGGCTGAAGATATAGATTTGGTGGGAGGGTAAAACTGTAAAAACTACGACGAACCGACCAAATAAGCCTTATTGCTTTTATTATTACTAGCAAACATGCCCGTGCGTTGCAACGGGAGACCAAAAAAATATCAAGTTTTGGTTGAAAATATCCGTATGATAATTTTTTTGCCCGAAAGTATATTGACATATTCGTCCCACTTCTTTTTCTCCTTTAATAGAGCATGAAATCCAACGGAGTTGCATGGGGCTAGCTATGTTAATGATTTTCTATTTCTTGCTATTTTTGCAACATAAATCTGTCCAATTTAACCTTTATGCAATGGGTGCGTTTGGGTAAAATGATATTTAGTATTTGTATACAACATTTTTATATAGGTCACTTTTATAAGTTTTTTCATACAAAATTTATGTTATTATTTTGGTAGCATGTCCAGTAACGTTTGAGTTATTTTAGCATGTCCATACAAAATTTATGTTATTATTTTAGTTAATTATTACAACTGTTAGTCGTGTACCAGAAATTCTAATTGTGGTGTCTTATGTATCTTGTTAGTAGGTAAAAAAAATCAATGTTTTATCTTTTTCTGTCATATCAAGACTGTGACTCTGTCAATATTGAAGTTTTGCAACTCATAAACCAGGGTCGGTATAAAAAACTCTTGTATTTAATTGGGGATGTGTGAGTGTACATGTCATTGTACACTTTACTGGGGCTTAAATATCTCATTACATTTTTTAAATTGCTGGTCAATATTTAAGGTTAGTAAATCTAGTGTATTAGTACCCCAAAACGAACTCATGTATTCAGCAGAACGTGTGGTGTGAGTCCATGTTTTACTTGGGTTTAAATCACTTACATATATTTTTAATAATTGGCGAATGCGGTTTGTATTTTTTGTTATATTTCCATAAAACGTATTCACATCTGAACAATTATCAGTTCACCTTTTTTGAGAGAATTATTCGTTAACTTGCCGTCACATAGTGATGCCATCTAAAAATGTGTACAAGAACAGGCTTTTGGTCTTAGAGT